>CABFOW010003969.1:0-64122 GCA_902141385.1 Timema californicum
CTTTAAATCCGGCCTTGGGCGTAGCCTAGGCAAACTATCCTGCAGTCATGTGAGGAGGTATAGCATACCGCGTGTGCTGAGCCAGTGAGTTGCTACCTTACAATCTCGACGGAGTGTACTGTACATTCTCCTATATAAGACAAAGATGACCTAAAAATGGATAGTTTCTATGAGGAGCCAGAATAATTGTCTACCAGGTCCCAGCCCACCACATGAACATTTGATAGGTGACTTAATGCAAGGAAATAGAAGGAAGAAATCTTTGTACCTAGAATAGGAATAGTGCAAATGTGCATGACGTCAGTAATGATACTGGCATAAGGTTTATAAATTTTGCCATTTCAAAGAACCATTTTATGAGAAGTACTTTCTTTAATCATAAAAATATCAATTTATTTGGACCTCACAAAATGGGAATACACATAGTCAAATAGATCACTTTCTGGTGGATGAGAGACGTAATACAAGATTACTTGTTGTCTAGTCGTACAGGGGTGCATATTGTGATTCAGGCCAGAGCTTTGGTAGTAATAAAACTTAGGAAACTTCTGTCAGTAACAAAAAAGGGAAATCAGGCGAGAAAGTTAGAAATATCTGATGTAGAAAAACTGACAGATGCTGAGTGTAGGAATAAATATCAAAATGAAAGGTTAAAAAGATGTTCTGCCCTAGAGTACTCACAGGAAGATGAAGGAAACATTAAGCCAGAGGAACAGTGAGAAATTATCAGTAATAATATTAGAAATGCAGCAAATAGTAATGTATGTTTTTGCAAAAAGAGTAGGGAGAGACCATGGTTTGACGAAGAATATTAAAAATTAATATAGGAGAGAAGGGAAGCAAATCTACACTGGCTAGAATGCCCTAGTGAATTGAGCTTAAACTTATTTAACTATGCAAGAAGGTTGGCCATTACCATATTCATAAATGAAAAGCGAGTACATTTAGAGAGATAAAACAAAATACCAAAAATAAGAATATCAGGTAACAGTTTAAGGTGTTTATGGTTATAGGAACTGTTATCAAACTAAGGCCAATTATTTAGTGGAAGATGATAATGGTAATCTGATGGTACACATGAACAATGTTTTGAATAAACATTAAGGATCCGAATTGGGTGAAGGTATCGGGATCCATACCACTAGACCCAGAACCAAATATTAGTGAAGTCAAAGAAGCTATTAAGAAATTAAATAACTATAAATTTCCAGGTATAGATTCAAACAGCATAGTTAATAAAGGGAGGTGTGGTTAAATATTAATATTAGACATTCATAAACTTCTATTTTCCATATGGAACCATGAGGTTATACCACATGGATGGAAGGAAGGTATTATAATACCCATTTTCAAAAACGGAGATAAAACAGATTGTAATAATTATAAAGGTATTTCACTACTACCAACATGCTATACAATTTTAATTGTAATATATATCATGAGATTGACTCTACATGCAGATAAAATGATTGGGGAGTATCAGTGAGGATTTCGATGAAAAAGATCAACAATGGATCAAATTCTTACTAATCGGCAAATATTTGAAAAAAGGCCTACGATTCAATTTAAATAAACAACTTATATGAGATTTTAGTTAAGTTTGGGCTACCCAATAAAATTTTCAAGCTATTTTAGGTAGGTTTAATTAATACGCGTGGCAGGGTACGGGTTGGATTTCACTTATCATAAACTTTTGAAATACATAGTGCGTTGAAATAAGGAGATGCACTTTTCCCATTAATTTTTAATCCAGCCTTAGCTTAGCTGTTAGGGTAATTCAAGAGAATATGGAAGGGTTGACACAAAATGGTACAATGCTGCTATTAGGATATTTAGTTGATTTAGGTTTGTTGGACAATAAATGCAGACATTTTATTAAAAGTTAGTAACGAAATAGGTTTAGTAGTGAATGTGTAAAAGACTAAATATATGGTTAGGAACGATAATTTAGAGATTACTTTGAGCAACCAATCATTTGACAGGTTTAATTAGTTTAAGTATTTAAGAACAATTTTAAATATCAATAACGATATGAGTTTATAAATTAGGAAAAGAATACAGTCAGGAAATGAATGTTACTCTCGGTTAGTAAGCTAACAACATTATCATCTCGCATGCTGTCAAGGAATGTAAAACTCAGTACATACAAATAAAAACGGTTGTTCTCTATTGGTGTGAAACGTGGTCTCTTAGCTTACATGAAGATAAATGTTAGGGTGTTCGAAAACATTATTCTCATGAAGATATTTGGTCTAAATGAGATCAGGCTGCTGAGAGTGGAAGAGGATACATAATGATGAATAAGCTGAACTCATCACAAGACATTGTTAGGATAGTCTACCTTCGTAGACTACGGTGTGCAGGACATGCAGTGCGAATGGGAGAATCAAGAACCATGTTTACAGGGTATTGATTGGCAAACCCAATAGGAAAAGACTATTAGGAAGACCTAGACGCAGTTAGGAGGATAATGTTAGAATGGACCTGAAAGGGATAGGGTATAATGAGGTGGACTGGATTGAACTAGCTCAATATAGCTATAGTTGGCGTACTTTTATAAGTGTGGCAATAATCTTTCAAGTTCCTAATATCATTGAGTAAATAAGTAAGTAAGTAATAAATATGTATTTGAATATTAATTTAAGGGCTATAAGGACATAAGAAATAATGTGGTTTAAGGCTTAGGTTTGAAGCCACACAAGACTGTTAAATATTTATTGAAGATAAACTTTAAACCATAAAAGTATTTGTAACGTACTAATTGTTCAAAACCGTCTATGGTAAAAATATTAGACATCACTTTACAAAACTTGTACAAATGTAAACACCGATCCTCTCCTAGCTTATGGCAAGGATGACCAACTCACACTGAACCATCAAATAAACGAATAATATTTCGTGCTCGAGAACACCAGATGAGGCTAATTTATGTACATCATTAAGGGAGGAATGTGACGACTAAGGAACTAACTCAAAAATTCAAGACAGTTTTTTTACTAGGGTAGCATAAATATGGGTTGACAACCAGAGGTGGCTAAGGTACATTTTGTACCCAGGTGGGATTGCTTTGTGGCGCCCCCTTATACAACGGGGGATAAGAGGATAATATAAAGATAATCCCTAAAACTAACAACTCTAAACCTAGAGTAGCCTGGGCATAATAGAAAGAAAGATTCAGGCAAAGACCATTCCAAGGAACTTCTAGGGTAATCCAAATTTTAAAAAAAATCTGGTTGGCACTTTTTAAAATAACTTTTATAGTCGTCCAATTTCCAAAAATTAGCCAAAGGAGGACAACTCTAAACATGGCTCCCACATCCCCCCGCTACCTACCGCTAAGGTTAAGATCAGAGTGATTCTCTACAGGATTTAAGATAAGATAAGATTTAAATGATGACACAAAAGTTATATTTATTTAAAAAAAACACTATATGGACTTACATAATAAAAACTTAAAATAATATCAGAAATTATCTCAAATTATATTTTCTAGTATTTGTCAACGCAAATTTTTCAACAACTTCAGTAAGATAAACTTACTTAAACCATTTTCTATGCAAAAAAAATTGCTAGATTATTAAGTCGTTCTTGATCAGTTGTGCTTCCTTACAATTTTCCAGTCTGCTGAGCAATCTTTAAACTGAATAAACAGTAACTGGTATTGTACCAAACCGTTTAATGACGGGGAAGATATAGGCTAATAAAGATTGCAGTTTTTTTTTGTCGTAAAAATGGCGTACAGAAGTCTAATCGGGCTTCTTTAAATGCCAAAAACTGTCTTGTGAATAATTTTAAGATGAAGGATTTCAGGCAGTAGATTTTCTGACAGATTTTTTCATATGAATTTACAAGTTTTGCTGCTTTTGCGATAGGATGACCATCGTTTGGATTCTAGAAGTTCAAAATAGGTGAAAATAATTCAAATAAGGTATCTGCTGCTTCAGATCTTTTCTTTAAATCATTGATAATAAAAGCCAATACTGGGTAAACTACGGAAATTCTGAATTCTTGTTTAGGTTCTTTAAAAGTTTAAAAAAAAATTGAAGTTGCACTCCTACTGCTTAAGAAACTACTTTTGCCTCTTGAACAACACTTTCCCACGAGTCGCGTACGTGCTGCATTTCTTGCATTAAGTGTGATCTTGACATCAAGGGATATTCTTTTATTTTGTATGACTACGTTTTTGTTTTCAATACTTGCTTACATTTTGTGTCAAAATATTGTCATTAGCAGATCTTTATAAGAATTGTTACTTAAATATTACTTCCTGAAGTAAAAGCTCACATTTTCTTAAGGTAGAGAAATTGTAACATTTGTTACAGACCCAACGCGCCATCCCCCACCATAGTCCTGAGCCCCTAGGCTAGAGCCCTGTCAGCCCCCTCCCCCCCCTTTGGAGGGACATGACCTCTATAAGTATACAAATTTCAAAACATTTCGTGGGGATCACTATTCCAAAATGCAGTCAAAAGAGAATGATTGTCAAATATTCTCTAAACAAGGACCAATTCAAATAGCTTCTAGGAAAATCCAATTTTCTAACCTTAACTGGAAATAAGAGGGTAGAAAGTCCAGAAAATACTTTTTTGGTTCTTACCCCTTCTTCCCTCTCTCACCCAAATAAAGTGCCATCGCTATTGTATAAAATAACTATGTTCTTGATTCTTAGGGTTTAATAGTAATTCTTAACATCATGTCATAAAGATACGCTAACACCTTCCTATTTCTCCCAAATTAAATTTTTCCTAAGCCCATAACAAACCTAGCAACTCTAAACCCAACGTAACTTAGGTGTAGTATGAAAATAATCTGAAGTGGTTCTCTATAAATGGCCACCATACAGTACTACAACCGTTTAACTACGAAAATGGTTAGGAATACAAAGAAAGCTATTAGAACATTTTATGAAGACAATATTCGCCTCTTTAATCTTGATATAATGAAAGGCTTAAAAAATAATTGCAAAATACAGTTTTAGGGTGCCATTTTTAAGATGGCAGATGTAAATTAACTTTGAAAGAGTGACAATGTATCCAATATTATTGACAAAAAAATCTATTCCACTATATCAAATTTCATGCTAGTATCAAAAATTAAATGGGCACTATGCTTATCATCTCCACTATAACACCCAGGTAACGTTAGGTTTGGGATTTATTTGCATATCATTCCAAGGCTTTATTAGGTTATTTTGGTGGTCTGTTTGGCGCCCCCTTAAACTGGCGCCCCGGGAAGTAGCCCGGTTCGCCCCAGCCCATAAGCCATCCCCTGTGGAGAACCAAAACATGAGGAAGTATGTATCCCTGTTGCCACAAAGAAGATTGTCCAACAATCCTAAATGGGACGCCATTGGAAAATTCTTTCAAATCGAATATGTCACTGACATCTACATACAAGTACATTGGAGAGGCCATCCCAAATTTCTAGGTCAATGCTTATACATAATACAGATTCAATGACTTGCGTTTGACCATCTTTCTGTCCCTGCAAGCCTACTTTGCAATGCTCTATTAATGTTTAAGGATGTGGTCTCAAAAGCTAGACCTCCTAAAAACCAACATCATTTCCCTGGTGAGTTGTAGGTATTTTATAGTCAATGACTGATATAATAGGTTTTAGTAAATATGTGTGGGAACCAGAAATGCTTACTATTAAAAAAAAATTATAGCTATATACCACTGGTCAACAAAAAACAACAAAATGTTTTTGTTTCCAAGGATGTTAGAATGAATTAAGGGCATATTGGTGGTGCTGAATCCAAAAATGACACCAGTTTTTCCAAATTGGCTCTAGTTTGTAAAATAATGGATACCCCTTAAACTATGATTTCTATATTATACTGGATGGTAATAAACACGCCCCTTACAAAAGACCAAAGCGTGACGCTCAAATATGTTATCTATTTGATTGTGAGAATACAGATTTTAACGACTTTCTTTCAATGTGTTTGTGTGAAACTGGAAAGATGTATCTGGTGTATAAAACAGAACAATAGTGAAGTATTATAACACACTTGGCTTATGAAATATTTACATTAAAGAAAATACCATTCACTTTCACATATAGTATTGTACAAATACGAATACAATTCTTAATATATTAAAATATGTATCCATCAACCTTGTTGTTTACGTTATAATAAATCTGCAATATGTTTCAAGTTTTCTAATAGCTTTTAAATATGTTTCAGATACATAGGCTTATTAAATTGAAAGCTCAATAACTATTGTGAAATAAGCTAGCTTTAAACTTAATCACAATTGTTTGAACGACAAAAAATTTTAGTTGTCTTACGTCTAAACGATCATTTAGATTATAGGTTTCTATGAAGTATTTCTGTGTTATCATTTATTTAAAGTTGGCTCTTAGATTGTATATGGCTTCAGAAACCATATTTTATTTTAAGTTCGAGATCTATAGTAAAATAAGATAGCAAAAATCCTAATTTCACTTGTTTGAATGACAAACTTAGTGTAGTACATAGTTTTAAGTTCAAACAATAATTAAGGTTGTAGGCTTGTAGGAAGTAGCTATTAGTGTATTACAATATATTAAAATTCGGCTCTAAGCTTGTATATTTCTTTCAGAAACCATATTATAATGTAAGTTTGATAAATCAAATGAAATGAGGTTGATAAAAATTTGACTACACATATTCGAAAGACAAACTTTGTACATAAGCCATGCTTTCAAATCATCATTTAGGTTTTGGGCTTGTAAAAAGTATTATTATATTAGCCTAAATCAACTTATTAAAACAAACAATCCACTACTATTCGAGCTTAGTTATGCTCTTCAAACCTTTCATTAACACATTAAATTCATTTAACTAATCATATAATGTATCGCTTATATTTGAACAAATTAGTGATTGATGTCAATATGTCCCGTTGCCTTGTATGTATGTATAATAAAGAAAGAGATAACCGAAAGTTTTTTCTCTCTTATACAATCGGGTGGGCTTAAAATGTTCAAGTTTTGAATTCCAATTTTAATAGCACGGAAAAGTTTCACTTTAGCGTCCTAAATTTGGGAAAAGTAATTAAAAATATCGGTTTTTCTGCTGAAAAACAACTAATTTTACAATATTTTTCATTTTTTTAATATATATTTTATAAACATCAAATAGCAAGGAATCTTTTAGTTTTAGTTACATAATAATTGGAAAATATTTTAAAAAAAAATTGTACGTGCTGTTT
Organism: Timema californicum; assembly: GCA_902141385.1. Lineage (NCBI taxonomy): Eukaryota > Metazoa > Arthropoda > Insecta > Phasmatodea > Timematidae > Timema > Timema californicum. Next base: position 7,200 of record CABFOW010003969.1, read on the forward strand.
TCAGATCGCGAATAGGGCCTAAAGTTTGCGAAAGTTAAAGAAAAATCACATATTTTCCATTCTTTCCCACTTTCTTAGTATGACGTTTATGAACATCTAATAGCGTGGAAACGTTTAGCTACATAATAAATAGACAGATACCAAAAATATATATACTTTACATGGTTGGTTTGAGCGTGCACCTCTTAGCTTGTTTAGCTAATAAACAACCCAAAACTCACCACGTGGAGGTGGCTGCACTTGGAATTCCACCCACGCCCTTCCTAACCACCCAACCATTCAGAATGTGGTTATTTAAAATGTATGGTACATGTTCTCAATTCTCATCATTGATCAATTTTAGGCATTGCCTTGAAATTTGAATTTTGGCATGGCAGATCTTGAGAGCAAAGTTGTTATTATATACCCATCTCCGCTGTCTTGTCCTAATACTTTTCCCGCTGATTCTATTACAAATTTTACACATCTTTACACTGTTTGTGTGTGACAGGTAAAGTTTAGAAATTCAAATTCAGATAAATCTTTACTTTATAGAAATAAAAAAAACCTTTCTGTTGTCAAACTCTTCATCAATGAAGGAGAGGAAAGTTTACATTTTGTCCATTCAATCAAGTCTGTGTAGTCTGAGGCTTCAAAAAGTATCATAGGTGGAAGAAAGGTTTTCACATATTTCCCTTTTGTTGGCTCATTTCTAGCTTTTAGTACTTTCCTATAGGCTAATTCCCTTATGTGTAGCCTTTCATCCACTGCTATAGCCAATAACATTTTTTCGGGATGACCGAAGAAAGTGTTCCTTCGAATCACTGGATCTTTGATTTTCAGTAGATCTTTGTTTGTACAGCCTTAAAGAGATGCTTAGGTCCATAATTCACAGAGTGATACCAATTAATGTCAAACTACACTTGAGCGTACGTTTTCGCAATGTAACTTGCAAGTATCTTAAGGAATAGTTTGGGAAATAAACAATTGGGGACTCGGTTTGCACATGTCAACCATGGAGAGTGAGTGAGAGGTCCTGGATTTTTTTACAGTAAGATCTGGTCTAAACTCTCTTGTCTGGACTGCCCGGACAATGTCCAATAAATACTGTTGGTCATTGCTTAGATCCGTTTTTGTTACATTGATTTCTTAAAATTCGATTGCTTCAAAATTAAAAAGAGGTTATTTCTCACAGCCAGTAGTTGTTTGACGATTTCTCAAGATAATGACTATGGGCCTGTCGTATCACCATTTAAATATTCCAACAAATGTATGTAGGGGAGCTCATTGAATTGAAGTAAGAAAATGAACCACTTCATTGGCGTCTGAATTTCGATCTTTATATTGCGAATCATGCCATTTTTCCATCCAGTGTTTGTGACTGTACTACCATCGTAACCAATCACTAGTATTTGGGTCATATCAATTATTTTAAATTCTAAATACTTAAGGATGAACTTAGATATTTCACTTCCAGTACCATTATTTACCGGTGTCATATGGACTACATACTGTCCACCAGGTCCATGAATCAAACTGATGTGTTCCTCCTTCACTAATCTACGGTATATTTTGGCTTCTATTTTTCTTGAACAATAGTATTATCTTTTCTACCATCAAAGTATATTCTCTTTACTACTGTAACTGTAGGTTTATGATTAGGAATATTACATTATAATAACATTATAAGTTATTTCTAGCATAATGGTAAAAAATTTAGTTCAATTAGTTAAACAGCAATTTTTCTATAATTTTCGCAAACTTTAGGCCCTATGTGCGATTTGAAAACAACACGGATAATTTTTTAAACAATTTTTCAAATCATTATGTAGCTAAAAATACATGATTGTTTATAAAATTATTATTAGTAAAATGAAAAATAATGGAATATTTGTTGTTTTTCAGTAGACCTTTTAAAACTTTAGGCCTTAAAAAACCGATATTTTTTTAATTATTTTTCCCAGATTTAGGATAATAAAAATAATATTTATCACCGCGTCTTAATACCCGTTCGGGTTATACGCATTTAGGATACAAAAGTGCAACTTTTCCGTGCTATTAGAATTTGAAAGTCGTAACTTGATCTTTATAAGCCCATCCTATTATACAGAGTGCAGAGTGCATTGTGCAGAGGACAGATATAAAATGTTAGCCCCAGATGTCCATCCAGTTATATTATAGAGATAAATGTCTGTAGCTGCTACCATATGTAGCATGGATAGGTGTCATTACAATACTTAACATTGTATAGATATCTGTAATCTAACTATACCGTTACCGTGCATTGTTTTTCAAGTTTATCCATCGCATATAGTATCATATTGAGCATCCTTTTTTATTTTTGTTTTTTAATAGATATATATGAGTGTTTCATGAAAAAGTTGTTTATACAATCCAAATGTGTTCTACAACATTTGTGAGGAATACACTATGAAAAATCAAGGGGAAAACCTCAATAACTTTGTAAAACAAACATAACTTTCTTATTTTGGAGTAAATCTTGAAGACCAAGATAATTCTTGGACTCCTCATAAGGCTATAGTCATATTGGCTACGTGAACGCCAGTACTTTTGCTCTGCCGTATAGAGCCGACGAGGCACGGCAGTACAATGTGGTCACATTGCATTCAGCTACGGCAGTACAGAACAGTTTCACCGAGATCTTGCGTAGATTATCAAATAAGCACGCTGCCTCGTTCAAAATGGGCATAGACTTCCATAGTATGTATTTATTAGATACCAGTCCTTTATTAAAGATAGGCTACTGTTGCTTGAAGACCAAAAAGGTGTGTGGTTTAACAACATTTATGTAGAATGAGAGAAAAGTGACGAGTTTTATACGCTTTTCCCTCAATTGTTGGAACAAACTTGCAAGTTTTTAGAATACTTTAGGATGATGCCTGATACATTTTGATACATATTGAATGGAATTAAAGACGATATAGAAAAGCAATCAAATCTTTGGAAGTGCATATCTCCTGAGCAAAGACCATCAGTGACATTAATAATTTAGGAAATAATTAACTTTACGTACAGCAAATGATATATAATGAAATCTTGTTATTTACCATCTATAATGCATTAATTCCGTTCAACAAATGATACATAGTGAAACATTTTTATTTACCATCGGAAATGTATGAATTTCGATCAACAAATGATAAATACACACTGAAACGTTTTTATTTACTTTCTAAAATGTATGAAATCTATTCAACAAATGATACATAGGTGCATTATAAAACATGTTTATTTACTCTTTTAAATTAATGAATTCTGAGAGATTGGTTTATGTGCTCGGTGGTGCGTCAGATATGTGTATTCATTGTCTATAGATTGCATTTCATGTGATTAAGGTGGAGCAGATTCATTGTGATTTAAGTAATAAGAAGTTTCGGAACTACTTCCAGTACGATCTGATTTCTAACTTACTTCGTCGAGTAAAACTTGTTGTAAATTTAGTCAGACAACCAGTTTTCGTCTTTTTGGAATATCCTTGAGATGAGGCAGCAAACTCTTCAAAAAGTAATAATCTTCGTCTTCCTTGGTGGAAATTGTTTTTTTCTACTCAGTTACCTTATGTAACTGTTGCAGTTTATTTTCTTCCATCAATAATTATTGATAAAGTGCATGGTCTTTTCCACAATATTTTTTCCGTGGAATCTTTGAATTACTTGTTTCACGTTAGGGTGTTTTAGCTGCAAGGCAGTGATTTGCAACTTTGTTTTCTGAGACTGCTACTGGCTGTGGGGAAAACTCTTCGATATCATAATCCAAATGTTTGTCTTCTTTTTCTGTTAATGTTTCTGTCAGGCCTTAATGTACATCTATCATGGCAGTATCCGCCACAAGTAGTGGGATGTTGCTCTCCATATTTCTAGGAATAAAGACATCAGTAAAAAAAGTAAGGTGCTGGTAATTCGTCCACTTAAAAATAGAATTGTCTAACACGCAATCACCTGTTCTTCGTTTTGTTAGTTTAACCAATTATTTCCGAAAATTGTCTCGTAAACTCTGACACTTTGTTTTCACAACTTGGCCCGCAATATATATATATACATATATATATAATTATAATAAATATAATATAAATCTAGATTTTCCAATATATTCTGGCCCGGTAAGAGGGAGGGGGTCAAAGGGTTGCAACTGTTCCTAGGCCCATACTTGGATCGTCCCGAAGTACGAAGTACATCTAATAACTTCATTGATTTTTTCCACGTTACTTTCAATAGGGATAGCCTACAGATCTCTGGCGTTCTCAGTGATAATTTCACACAATACTATAGCTGAAATAGTTTATTAGACATGTGATGCCATTTGGAATAGATTTGTGAAATGACATATGCCTTTTGCTACGTCAAATATGATGCTAGAGATTGCAGATGCGTTCGAGACCCAATGGGATATTTCTTATTGCGTGGGAGCTATTGACGGCAAACACGTTCGTTTCAGGTGCCCGAAAAACTCCAGCCCCTAGTTTTATAATTATAAAAACTACTTCTCTAAATAAAATATAAATTCATGACTGTAGATTTCGGGGCAAATGGAAGGCAAAGTGACAGTGGTGTGTTCATCGAATTCAATGTGTTCTGTCATTTAGAAGCAGGTCCTTCTACAACAACTACAAATCTCAAACACAAATTTAACTTTACCGTATGGGTTATTAGATGATCAAGGATATCCACTAAAAATATTTAATGAGGCCATATCCCACCAATAATGGCAGGCTGACTAGACAGAAATAATCTGGTATGGAAAGACAGGCATCTTTAATAAGCTATTTTGTCAAAAGGAACAAAAGCGATAATGTAGACACATGCGATCAACCCACTAATTTAAATTTAACAAATTAATCATTGTTGCTAACCGAAATAATTCTGACTGTATCCAAAAAGACCACCAAATTGGAAGAAATTTTCAAGAATCCTGATAGTAGTGAATGTGATATAGAACGGTTTGTGTGTAAGGATAATTTGATTGATTTAATGAAATAATGGCTTTTGGAGTCCCCATGGGTTCCTCTAGCGTGTTATCAATTTCCAATAAACTCTAAACGAAAACTTAGTTTTCAGATTTCATGGTTTAAAAGATGTCTTTGGTTAGTTTATTCGCAACATCTGGAAGGTGCGTTGTGTAAACTGTAAAACGTGTGGTTTATTTGCTACCGAGCAAGGTGGGAAAGATGAGCATCAACAGTTGGGAGCATTAGTAAACCTATCTTTTATCGACTGGAAGAATGCTCTTGATAGCCTTTTCACGCTTGTCAACACAACTTACCACAATAAAGATGTTCTGTGAATATGCAGATTTATTGTTTAAGATAGGAAGTTGAAAACAAAGAGTTAAATTGATCAGCTCAGCAGTGAACGTGAACGTCAATTTTTAGAATATAGAGCTAAATTGTGCTATGTTATTGAAACAGTGATTTTTTTTTAAAGGCAAGAAATTGCTTTTCGTGGTATGAATGACACAGGAAGTGTAATGAAACAGGATTTAGGTATAAATGATGGGAAATTTCGCGCCTTATAGAAACTACTTGCGTATGTTGGAGATTTAGTTTTGCGAAATCACATAGAAACCTGAGCAACAAATGCACAATATGCTAATCCGAAAAATCAAAAACAAAACATTGACATTTGTAGTTGCATAATCCAAGAAAAAATTGTGTGGAAAATAAACAATTACGAACAGTGTTAGACGATGAAACCACAAATATCCTTAGAAGTGAACAATTATCTCTGTGTGCGCGCTATTTGGACTTTGAGGAAAACCAAGTGCGTGAAGATTTTCTTGAATTTGCACCTGCTCATGATTTAACAGGACAAGGATTAGCATCTTTGATCAAGACACGCCTCAAGCATCATGGTATTTCTTGCGATTACTTGGTTGGTCAAGGATATGATAGAGCAGTAGCCAAGAGTAGTCACTTACATGGTGCGTAAGCCTAAATTGGTAAAGCTTATCCGTTGGCATTATATATATATACACTGCAGTGCGCACTAACCAAACCTTGAACTTGCCGATTCATGTGCCCTTCCATCTATTAGAAATTGTATTGGAACAAATCAGTATGTAGGAACTTTCTTTCATTCATATTCACAACGCAATGATGTTTTAAAACAAGATATAAGTGAAATTTTACCTGACTCTAAGCATAAAACTTTCATAGCTATGCGTGGAACACGATGGGTTTGTAAACACGAGGCAGTTTTGAGATTTAAGGAACTTTATTCTGCTGTGGTTCATTCTCTGTAGAAATTGGAAGATTTTCCGGATAAGGACACATCTCAAAAAGTAAACTATCTAATTAATGATGTGACCCAAAGTCAGTTTGTTGTTTATTTGACAGTTTTAGAAAATGCATTTTTTCATACATTTGTACTACGCAAAGCACTTCTAAGAGTGCCGTGTGATCTTGAAGCTGCATGTGCTTATGTATATAATGTGGTTTATGCGCTCAACACTATCCGGAAGTATGCAGATAGAGAGTTTAGTCAACTCTATACTTCAGCGTGCCTCTTGATGGAAAACATATGTTCGGAAATGAAGATACTACGAATAATATTGAAACAGTTACACATAGAAAGCACTCTATCTAACACCTTATTGGAATATTTCAAAAGGAGCTTATTTCTTCAATTTATTTATTAGCTAAAAGACAGTTTTCAAAATCACAAGTCTGTAATTGTATCTCTGCAAAAACTAATTCCAGGCCATTGTATTGACTCAAACCAAAAATAACTAAAGGAGTGTGTTGAGTTTTACAGTTCTCTGTTGCCTGAACCTGCTCTGTTCACCAAAGAATTCAGTTTCTGGAAGTCGAAGTGGGCCAATAAATAGTCAACTTCAAGACCATCGTGTGCACTTGGTAGTCTAAAAGAGTGCAAAGAGGAGTTATTTCCAAACATCAAACAGCTACTACAAATATTTGTAACTCTTCCAGTTTAAACTACAGCGCCAGAGAGAACCTTTTCAACTCTCTGAAGACTAAAGACTTATCTGCGGAATTCGACTGGAGAAAGCAGAATAACTGGACTAGCCTTACTTGCAATATATCACAGTATACCTGTTGACCCTGATGCAGTAGTGTTACGGTTATCAAAGATGGCCAGGTGGGAACACTTTAGTTTGTAAAGTTTAGATATGTATTAATATCATACAGTAAATGGAATAGTAATAAAACTGTACATCATAAAGCTGTCGGTATTTTACTTAATGATGCAGTAACTATAATCAGGGAGAGTTACCTTTTATGTCTCACTAGTGTCAACATTATTAGTAGCTCAGTTATTAGAGTTTCTACTTAATGTGTTTAGTGCCCAGGGTTCGATTCCCAGCAGGCGTATAGCATATAGCATTTGATGAATTTATGGTCTTGGGTCTAGGTGTTGTATATATTATAGATTTAAGTTAGTATGTAAGTTGTGTTATTGATATATAGGCCTAACCACTTTTCAATGTATTCAAAAAATGAAAGCTAAATCCTTCACTTAAATAGAAGCATTACAATTGTAGTATTGCTCACCTTCAGGCTCCTACCATACAGAACCCCTCTCCCCCTAAATGGATTTCTGGGTAAGGCAGTGCATTGTAGCCAGCTAAGATCGTCAGAATAGCTGGACTAATACCCTGAGCACGAACAGTCTTCCATACCCCGGCCCTCTACTTTGTCATCCGTCACCCTTTTCAATACTTATGTGTGAGTGTCTCATAGATATAAAAGTCAAAGTCTTTAATATATTAGACGCTGACCTGGTGGTATAGGGGTAAGATGTTGGACTTTTGTGCTGGGGTCCGGGGTTCAATCCTCGGTCCCGGCACAGATTTATCTGATTACCAAACCCTTCCTTCACCTCTGACAAGACATCTTGTGAATGTGGGGAATGCCAGGCCTCCACCGTGGTTCGGATTCCACGTTAAACTGTAGGTCCTCCATTTCATCTCACAATCACCCTACCATTACACATTAGCGTAAGTGCGTATAACCCAAACGGTTAGTAAGACGCGCTGCTAATAATATTAATTTAATACATTAGGTCAAGTTAGAGATTTATTTATTTGAAAAGTGTACAGATTTGTTCTATTTGGGCAGGGGTAACTCAATCTTTTCTCCAAGCACAAACTTTTAAATCTCTAGCTTTATTAGATAAAGAAGAAATTATCTCTAGAATTATCCAGTTTGGGTCATAGGCAAGGGTACCTTAATTGTGTAGGGGGGGGGGATACTAAACAAAGAGGGATTTTGAAGGAATAACCCCCCTTCCTCCAAGCCTAAAGATACCCGAGGGCCCTTCCCTGGTAAACATTTGTTGTTACAATTGGATGCCGCTATTGGAGAGGTCCTTACATGGAGTTTTTTTTTTCGAAACTATACTCCTATATAATCGATTTGGAGTGGTCTTTCCTCAGAATTTTTTTGAAATGTTGATGCTCCTAGACGATATTTAGTACGGTCCTCAACAGATATGTTTTAAAATTCTATGCCCTTATAAGCCATTTGAAGTTCTGTTTTAATTGTATAATATTCACAATATAAGAAAGGAGTTAAATAAATCTAGCAGGAAGCAAATATATTCCAAGGGATAAAACTATGTTTATATTGCTGTATCCCCCCTCCTATCCATCACTTATGCCATTTAAAAAGTGTTCAATGTAAATTTTTAAACTTGGAGGGAGAAACCATTATGTAGTTTTCAAAGTGTTAAACAAATTGATAGCACCTAAGGTAATCTATTTAATCCCTGGAATTAATTAACATAAAAATCAATTCTATATATCCTCTAGAATAATTTAGTAATAGTAATTTTTCTTTGCTAGTGGCAGTTGGGGGGAGTGTTTGACTCCAAACCCAACCTCTCACCTATAATTGTGGCCTGGGTACGGCCTTTGTGATAGGGAAAGCTAACAAGGCAGATGGGACAGACATATGATGGAGCCTTCAACGTGATTACCTTGATGTCCCACATAAAATAAAATCGTACAGTGTTTTCCTATGCATTCATTTTAATTATCTGTATCAGCTTAATTTTTTTTCTGTTAATTTCCTTAAAACAACGCCAATAGGTATTTTATGTGTTTATCTTTGTATGTATTGAGATGGTTTTCATGTGATTTGTATGTTACGCATGGCCATTAAATACTTAGCATTATTTATGTTTTTACAAGGGGCATCAAATTTCTCAAAAAGTAGGGAAAATCTAGCAAAACCAATGGCATAAGAGGAACCCGTGACACAAAGTTACCCTAAAAATGATATAGGCCCTAATATATTTGGCGATAAAATGAGTACAATGCAATTTATAGTAAATACTAAGCTTTTACAAATCTTTGATAAATATTTCGAAATATTATCTCCCTAAATAAAAGTTTTTTTCTATCATATTTGTCCTCACCAGGTGCTCCAAAGGTTTTATCCGGAAGGTTTGCAGGTCTCCTCGAAACGGTTGCTAAACGCCACGAGGGTGAGTTTCTATCCTGGGTGTCATTCAACCATTCACAAGTGTCTCGTTCAAATCTGCATTCACCGTTTCTCACAATGGCGCCTGGTGGCATAGCTGAAACAAAAATTTGCACATGTTGCTGATATGGATGCATAAAAATAATAAAAATATATTATAATCCCACTGCACACTAAACAGCCAAACAAAGGGAGATACAAATTAAAAATGGCCCAAAGAGGTGAAATATTTACGTCAACTTATAGAGACGAACACTCGATCACTATCAAAATAACTCTTACTAAAAAATATGTAATCCCTTTCTTTTCCCTCTTCACCCCTACCACCCAACGCTAGACCTAATTTTCTAATCTTTGTTTTTATAAAGTATGTATATATATATATATTTTTTTAAATTTACTCAATTTTTTCTGTCGTGGTCTTATTTATAACCTCCCCCTCTCTTTGGACCTACCTTTTACACTGCAACACAAAAATATAACTCCTACAACATTTTATGGAATTTATTTTGTTTTTATTTGCTAATCAATGGTCGTGTGAGTATATTATTGGGTATCATTTTTGGTTTAGAGTGGTCCTTGGTTTGAAATCCTGTCGATCGTAAATCATCTATAGCTTCCTGTGCTGGTAATTCTCTAAAATAGACAACTCTACGCACCTCTCAGTTTTTGAATGGGCTTAACTTTGGAGGGGGTTGACTCCTTTTCCCTTCACTTCGGATATCAATGAAACAGCATGAACACATTTTGGCGTCGCTATAACGGGTATTTAAATATTTAAAATGATTGTGGCCTTTAAATATTGGACAATTTGCAACACACAGTTACTTCCACAGATTCAGCGATCACTTTGCGGCTAGTCTGTATCCAACCGTAAGGGCGCAACAAAATAGATGAGAGGTGCCATGAAGTTACGGTTTATTTTAATTTGTAGTTCTAGTCGTAGATCAGTTAGTGGATGTAGCCTGTTGTGTAGGTCTTTTTAAAAAATAAATAAATATCTTTAAATTATCATTTATTGAATTAAATCTTTTTATTATTTAACTAATATACTGCACACGTAAGCAATTTATTGTAATGTTTACAAATAGTATCCTAAGATCGCAAAAATGTCTGAACTATAATTTGTATTAAAATTACTAAAACAATCAAATTATCTCAATTATATTCATTTTAAGTAAATCTATGAAATAATAATGATGAATTGTTTTTAAACAACATCTTAGTTGTTCAACAAAGATATAAAGATTTAAATCAAATCCATTTAATGGTTGAAGAACGAATAAACTATTTTTAATAACATATTACCTGTTTAGTGCCAAAAAAAATATTTTACCTTACATAATGTTCTTGCCATGTGAGTTAAAAAAACTGTGACTCCTTTGAAGAGGCTTTCACTGATATTTTAAAGTAAAGATAACTATTTCAAGTAGGTTAAAATAACAAGTTATTGCAGCCATACCGGGGAATAGAACCCAGAAAATTCAGTTTTACAAGTAGTGCACCAGAGTTGCAAGTTTATTTGTACACGTTCCCCAGGTACTTGAGCCTACAGCCTTTGTAAGCTAGAGTAACGAGCTGATGTACAAATCATTTAGATATGAAATGCAATAGTAGTCATCTGAGCAGTTTATTTTGACAATCTCAATTATATCAGGCTCAAGTTGCAAGTCCTAACAACCTAATATATGTGACATATATTTTAGCCTTCCTAATTTCTGGAGAAAGGTAGTATTAGACAATCAGTTAAAGTGATGACATACATATGTTTGATAAATGCCAAACGGCCTGTTTATTTACACAAAAAATTCAATAAGATAAATGTGATCATTGCAAACTAATATAGCTGCGTACAATACGCTATAAGTACGGTAACCATACGTCCCGAAAAAATTGGGACAGTCCCGATTTTAAGGGCTGTGTCCTGGCGTCCCGAATAAGGACCAAAATGCCATGATTTGTCCGAATGATGGAAAAAGTTTGTGCAGTAAAGTAAAAATATCTAAATCGTTACATTAATAATATTTTAATTTTAGCCAAAAAATAAAACACAATATTAGCTTTATATCGTTAGATTCCACATCTAAACTTATTTTCACATTATTTGAGCCAAAATACTCTTCTGCAAGAACAAAAAGCGAAGCCATGGTAAAAAAAAGTCTTAGCTCCAGAATGTCAAAGACAGTTGTTGCAATAATTGAGTGAAACGTCTTGTTTTAGAGTAATGGTTGACAGCTCAAACCATGGTGCTGAAAAATTAGTACCATTTGTTGGGAGGTATTCACATGTGCCTACTGGAATAAATGTCAAAGTTTTAGAGCTCGATACATTACCAGGTAAAACAAATGATCAACTGAATGATTATGTATTTTCTTTTTTAAGTCGCAATGGACTGGTCAAGAAATTATTTGGTATGTCTGCAGACAACACCAATACGAATTTCGGGGGTGCAAAAAGAAAAGGCTGAATTAACCTCTTTCGTAAATTATCAGCAAGCACTGAAAAATCCTTAGTTGGTGTAGGTTGCCTGGCGCATGTTGTCAATAACTGCATGAACAGTGGTGCCGATACACGTCCTGTAGATGCCGAGGTAATAATTGTGAAACTGTTTAAGTTTTTTCACATTTAACCTGTGCGAGTGACAGAACTGAAGGAGCGTTGTGAATACAATTACATAAGAGTACGAGAAACTGTTGTCTTATTCAAACACACAATGATTTAAACTTCTACCTGCTTTGGAGCGTGTTCCACAAATGATAGAGCCACTCAAAAGTTATATTTTGTTCCAGGCTAACCCTCCTGTGGTGTTAAAATAATCTTTTGGAGACCCAAATGAAGAATTGTGGCTATCGCTCCTGCGCATTGTTTCATCACCTTTCAATGAAGTTGTAAAAAAAGATGGAATTAGATAAAGTATCAGCAATAGAGGCAGCACGTGAACATTTGATATTACATAAAAAGTTGGTTGACAGAAAACAATCTTCATTTCTACCAATAAAAGATAAAGAGCTCCAAAGAAAAAACGCTGCAGCACAAGACTGTGATTTACAATACCTGAAGGATACTGTGTGTTCTTTCTATGACCACTGTATAACCTATTTAGATCTCTGGAAGTCAAATGTAGAAAGCTTGAGTAAACTATGTTGGATAGATTTAAATAAACAGATGACACGGGAAGAATTAAAAGAAAGTTGGACTCTGTTTCAAGAAAGTATGCCACCCATTTCATTTGACGGATTGTTCAATGAACTAAAAGTGCTGAACTCATACCTCTGGGACAGTAGTTTGACAGAATGGGCAAAATAGAAGATTTTGACGGAGAAAAGGAGATTGACTATGCTCCAGGACTTGAAAAATTATGAGATAACTGTTCATGATCTTATGATGTTTGTGGAGTTTATTTCTTTCCCTACCAGGAACCAAGGCTTCAGTTGAGCGGGCATTCTCATTGATAAACAACTTTTGGGGTGGTGAAAAGTCCTCAATGTCTATTGCTTGTGTTAAAGCACTTTTAGTGGTACAAATGAACTGTCTGTTCACAAACGTCGTGTACAGAAATGTACGACAACATTAAGAAAAACCAGAATCTGTTAAAAGCTCTGGCCTCATCGGATAAATATGATTGGAGGGAACCCAAACCCTCATCTTCCTCTGCCAGGAACACTGAAAACTAGTAGAGTTAGGAAAATTAATAAAACAACTTCTTAATTTTTAATAGCCTATTATATTTATACAAAATAGAATTTTCTCAAAACGCTTATTATTTAAACTTAAAAATTACTTGTCACTGTGCACCACTTAGTCTTAGAGATTGAGATGATTCCAGTAGTTTTGACTACCATTTTTAATTAGCCCATATTTCTTTATAGCTATGACATATTATTGTAATTTATGTTTTTTTAAATAACTAAAAATAGAAAAAATCTTGTAATACGTTTGTTCTTACTTATGATTATGCATTATGTTATGCTTAAGCACTTATGCTACTTTTGAAAATTGTTGCTAAGTTGTTCCGATTTTCACTGTCAGAGATATGGTCGCCGTAGCTATATCTATTAGAAAAGGATTAAACTTATTCAAAAGATTAGGCCTCAGCCTTCAAAAGCTTAAATTACAACAAATCTTTAAAAAGTGCCTTATTGGGCAATATTTACAATAATAAAATAATTAAATTCCTCCCCATACAAATATTTTGGAGAGCTCTGTGTCTAACTGTACGCTCTTTCTGAATAATAAATAATTACTTCGTCTACCTTTTAATTATTTCCGTTAGGCGGGCAAGTCCTAATTCTCAGCATTGACGAATAAGTTAATGACGTTGCCTACTTGGTGAATTCAAAGATATTTTGTGAAGTGGGCTGCATCTTAACTTGACGAACTCAATCATGAAATCTGTGGCCTCGTCTGACATTTCTTACCCTCTCCATAAAGACCCTTCCCCCCTTTCGCAGATTAGCTTGGCTACCTGTGTCACGAGGGTACAAATTCCACTCGCTACTCGGGAAGACCAACAAGTTACCTTTTCAGTGATAGAGTTTCAACTACTTTCTAATGCTGATGGCTAAAGGAACTAATGCACTAGACCTGTGGTCTATAACCTGAGAGTTGCGACCCCAATCGAGGCCATGGCATATATCGGGTTAGGTTGCATTGCTGGTTGAGGATAAAGCGTTGTGTTTACTTTTTAAATGTATTATTATTATTATTATTATTATTATTATTAAGGAAGGCGCAAAATTCAAATACAATAGAAATGTATGCGGTTAAAATGACAAAAACATTTTGGTTATTAATTAGGCTTCTTTGGTTAACTAACTCAGACAGTTGCTGGTTGACTTAGTTTGCTGTAGGAGTCTTGAGCTTAGGCGTGTGGCGTTGCTATCATAGCTTTCTAGATACCCACTAGGCTCGTTAATGCTCTTTTGAGACATCTTAGTATCAATCATATAAAATAATAATAATAATATATATAAATAATTAGTTTTTAAGAATGAAATCAAACAGGCTTAACGTCACGCTCGTTTGGTTTAAATGACGAGGTCAGGATTCATATTCTGACTGAGGGTTCTGGGAATTTCTGCAGTAGAAATGGTATAAAGGGCAATTTCATTTGGACAGAAAGGAAAAGTTATCAATTGTCAAACAGTTGAATAAACATTTGTTAAATATTATCAGATAGTTAATGTTTCTGAGATTTATCCAAGGACTACAGAACAAAGGGGTTGGGGGTGGGGGGCCTCAATCCACCCTGTTATATTTTAGGTTTTTTTTTACTGTATTAAGCCTTCCCAATATTTTTAGCGTATATTCGACAAACACTTATGAAATTATTTAAAAATATTGTTTTATTAGCAAATCTAGATCATACCATGCCCATTGTTTAACATTAATATGATGTCAAGTAATTTAATGCAACAACAAAAATAAAAATACCCATGATAAAATCTGTCACTACCAGCGTGGTAATTTTAAGTAATCCTTAAATATTTATAAATCATTTATAAAATTATAAATTTAAAAGGGACATAAGCGGGGCCCCATTTATTTTGAAAGACTTTACAAAGCTTTACACTATAATATGCAAACCAGAGAGGTGAAATATACTCTACTTAGCTAACGTTGAGAAGAATACGCTGAGAAAATCTTTTAAGTTCTGACCAAGAAGTGCAACTATTGTGTGGATGGGTGTTACTACTTTAATAACTTCTATATAATATGGTAAAAATTAGCAACACTAAATGGTTGAATTTGGTAGAATTGATATGACATTCTCTTTTCTCTTCAATAATTTTAAATTAAGAATGAATATGAGGTTGAGTATCGTGCAGGTAGGTTGCCTCGAACACACAAATAATACTGATTTGTTTTACTTTTTATTCAAAAGTGTTTTAGAACATTATAATATGTTTACATTGTGCAATTACATTATATATACATACAAGATTGTGACAAACTATTTCAAAACTATAAAAAGGTGTGCGGATTACAAAATATTACCGTTTACCAATCTCTTTGTTTTGACCAAAATCCAATAAGTGGTCAAGTAGTTTTGGATCAATTCAAAATGTGATAGCAAGAAATCTTGGAAGAGGTTGCTTTGCGCACCACTGATAGTTGGCTTATAACGCCAACGCTGGAATTGAGTAAATTTTCCTTAAACCTGTCAAACAAATCTTCTTACTGTGTTTTATAGATTTTCCTTTAGCTACATCAAAATGTCTCTCTCTCAAGTGTTATACAATATCCACCTACAGAATCTAATTTTCAAATTGCTTGTAGAAGCTCACACCAAATAACTTCAGTTGAATTTAAATTTCAAAAACAAACTCGGCAAAAAATCATATACAAATAAGGTCTAGACTCTAGAGAAATCCGATTTTCAAAAACTTTCTAACGATGACCACTTCAAATAGTTTTTGGGGGACTATAATTTTCAAAATTTTTCAGGTGAGAACCAGTTTAGTAAAATTTCTGGGAAAGTGCATCCGAGCTCCTAATTATTTTAATTGACTTACCCCCTCTCCCCCTTTAAAAAATATAAACAGAGTTCTACGAACACTGGAGAATATCTTTACCAATATAATAAAATAGAATATAACTTTTAATTATTGTTAACAGTGAAAAATTGTATTTTATAATCCATCCTCTTTATCATGTTGTTACTATACATTACGAGAAATAAATGTATAATAAAGTACTAAACATAAAAAATAATCTCTTTCGAATAGCTTTAATAGCTATCCAGGGTTTAAAATATTACCGTGGAAGGACCCTCTGACCAACCTATTAGTTGAACCCCTTCTTCCACTTCCAAAGAGCTCACGGAGCCCACAGTTTTAAAAACTACTGGATTTACTTTCTTGTATTCATACGTAAACAAGATTTTTGTAGCTAGGCGTGGTGATTAAAACATTGTATAATTTATTGTTAAAATATTATTAAAATAGGCTTATGGATTTATGAAGTGAAAAAATAATTAATCAACATGTATTTAAACTTAGAAATATTTTTGTGAGGCCAACTAGTACTATGATTGGTAGGTTAACCTAAAACGTTGGGAGCTTTTGGCATACAACATTTAGTTTGTGTCCAGTGTATACATCAATAGCGTAATCAGTATTTAAAGTTTTAGTTGACTTGACTACCTAATGAAAGCACTCACAAGCTTTGACACGAAATAATTAAGGCTGGTTTAGGGGAGATAGGGATACTGTAAAAAATGTTTACATTATAATCTCCGTACAAATTACTAAATTATATTTGATTTAAAATATCCCATGTTTCCCTTCCTACCATGTTCTTATAGTACTACACTTCATTCAGCTAGGCTGGTTTCACACCAACGAGTCCCGAGTCAAGTCGAGTCTCATGGAGTCGAGTCTGATCTGATTATAGAATCAAGGCCTTTCACACTAATGAGTCGAGTCATTGAGTTCACTAGTTTGATCAAAGATCTCGTGCAAGATGGATGCAGTCCTAGTGGCTTCTATAGAAACAATTGTATGGAAGCACTTGCGTGGATGCCTTAAAAGACGCCGATTAGTGTGGATTTACCACCTTAATGTGAAACGATACACATTTGGTAGATTTTAACATTTTTTTTCCAAATAGCGGAAACGGCTCGGTGTGGGACGGGTTATAAATCGAAGAATTCTCTTGAACGAGAACAGTGAGGTATTCAGTGTCCATGTTGCTAGCCTTGAAAAGCATGTGGAAATAATACACTTGATTAGGCTGGACTGACGAAATCTGTAATCTGCCGCATCATGGACTCTTTATTACCCTAGGCTCGGTTAGATTCGTGGTAACTCGACTCACCGGTATGAAAGGTATTGGTCCTCCTTCGAGTTATCGAATACAATATGTACGTGTCTCAATTGGTGAGTCAGACTCGACTCTACTCGGGACTCGTTGGTGTGAAACCAGCCTTCCGACTTGAAATGGAATTGCCTATGCTCTGTTCCGGGCTGGGTATCGACGTACTTCTTCATCTGCGTTGACGTTCGCTATATTATTATGAAGATCCTGTGGAATTTCCACCAGATGCCAGCGTTCACTCGTGGGACAATCAGCTGAAGTCTATGGGTATCTCCAACTTCTTCGAAACGTCAATAAAAGACACCTTGATTAAGTTCTAATTGGTCCCACTGGGCCCACAAACTCGTGATGGTTCTTCCAAGTTCCATGGCATCCTCATGGGGTGGGTGGTTGTTAGCCTCTTTCCACTTCTAACAGGACATATCGCTATATATTCTAGCAGTAACTGACGTAACTCATCAGGTGACACAGCAGACTTCCACACAGGTGTGGCTAAAACCATGGGTGTGACTATTTTGGCTTGGAAATAAATTAGGGCTATGATTTTTTGAGCGCCCCCACCATGTTGTTGACTGCAGGGTTTCCATGACTGTGCTTCTGGGTTGAGGGAGCTTGTAACTGATATCAAATCGGATTTCTCATCCACACGTTGGCACTGACGACCAGGCAATCTTGAAAGTCCGTCAGGGTTACCATGTTTCACACCTGAGCAATGTTCTACGGTATAGTTGAATCGCGATAGACGTTACAGCCACCGAGCTACTTGCCCTTCGGGTTCTTTGAAATTATGGAGCCAGACTAGCGCTCTATGGTCTGTGCACACAAGCACCACTTCCTTCAAGATAGCAACGAAGAAAGTGGAGACAGTCAACCAAGTCTATTGGTTCTCTACGTTTTGCACAATACTGCCTCTATCTCTTAGTAAGAGGGCGGCTCCAATAAGAAATTACTTTCTCTTCACCATCTTGAACCTGACTAAGTACTTCCCCAATTTCAACTGCGTTTGCATCACACTCCACCAGCCATACATACTCCAGATGGGGAAACCCTAAAATTGGGGCGGTCATTCATCTTCTTTTTAGCTCCTCAAAGGTTGTTTCACAAATTATATCGGACACAAATGGTACTCCTTTGTGAGTGAGTCGCTGCAGAGGTGCAGTAATCATATCAAAGCTGCAGATGAAGCGGTGATAGTATCCGGCTGTTTGCAGGAAAGAGTTCACTTAATTCGCAGTTACGGGAATGGGCCGAGATTGAACCTTATTTACTTTATCTTCTGATGTAGCGATCTCTTGCGCTGATATTCTGTGCCCCAGGAAAGTAATCTGGTCACGCATAATTTGACATTTACGAGGTTTGATTTTGAGACCAGCATCACGTATGCGTGTAAAAATTTGACGCAAACGTTCCACATATCTTTTCTCATTCCGGCTTCATATTACCACATCATATAGATATGCCATGAAGGTTTTAAACTTCATACCTGCTAACACCAAATCCATGAGTCGTTGGAAGGTAGTCGGCGCATTACATAGACCATAACACATTACGTTAAATTCGTAGAGGCCATCTGCTGTCACGAAATCTATTTTGGGACGATATGCTGGTACTATCTCAACTGGATGATAAGCGGCTGCCATGCTAAACGATGATAACAATGTTGCTCTTGACAAACCCTCAAGTATGTCATACATACGTGGCAATTAATAGGCATCTTTAAAATTCAGTTCTTTAAGCTTTCTGTAGTCACAACAGAAGCGCACGCCACCATCTTTCTTGCCTGTAAGGACTATAGGTGATGCCCATGGTGAGCTAGAGGGATTCACCTTACGTTGTTTCTCCATATTACTGGTGTCCGTATGAATGTATTCCCGATATTTATACACAACTCGACGTTGATGGTGCTTTACTGGTCTAGCCTCACCAGTTTCTATTTGATAATATGTGAGACTTGTACGACCACACTCAGATTCATCTTGTGCCACAATATTTGCAAACTCATTTAATAGAGCTATTGTTTCCACACACGTATCGTCAGAACATTTAGCTTGGATAAGGTCGAAGATACAGCTCCTTGACAATGTTTGGTTTGTGAAGTGAGAGAGAAGCTCACAGAAGAAGGTTTCTCTTCATCATATAGGATGCGGAAGTGGCTCATTGATATCCCCTTATACAATACAATAGGGTCTAGTGGTATATTAACAAGTGGGAAAGGTACCCTATTCTCGCGAGCTTTGATCAAAATACAAGTAGAGAGAATACCGTATTTGGCTGCTACTTACAGGTTGGACTCCAAGCAACCTTCCAATTCTTAAAATTCTGAAGCCACTATTCCTACGTGTGGTAGGGATGGTGACCGTTTCCACGAAATTAACATGTGACTCATGTGATTGAAATAGGGGTTTATTGGAGTTTGAATACTTAATATAATGGCGTGTAACTTTACCTTCACCAATATTGAGAACGTCCTGAGAAGTAATTATATCACAATTATATGCCAATATGAATGACAAACCTAAAAGAGCAAACTGGGAAAGTTTTTTAATTACAAAAAATGTTTGTGTGTACATAGTAATACCGACTAAGACGGGTAGGGTTACACGGCCTAAAATTGATAACTGACGTCCACTTACATCATGGATCGAGATATTTGAAGAAATAAGTCGATTCTCTGGATTTTTAATGAGTTCCCAAAGTTATTCTCGTAATATGCATTCTGTAGCTACAGAATCAATGAGGAAATCCAGTATCATAGACCGAATAGCTCCAGATGCATAGATCACAAATGGATTATTTATTGTAGAAATGTCGAGTGCCTGATGGAAGGCCAAAGTAGGTAGGCGAAAACAATCTACATCGGTGACTGTGAGTTTCCCGAAAATATTGCAACACATTCCCACCATAAGTGTCCTCTTTCTTCACATCGAAAGCAACGTTCTCCCGACTGATCCCATGTAACTCTATCCCCAATATTTCGTTTCTTTTCTCGGCAATTGTCCTCTCGATTACCGCGGTATTTGCAGTAACTGCACTTAAATGCTTGACGCGCAGAGTCAGACTATTGTTGGTGACTCACCAGAGATAAAGCATGAGGTATTATCTCTTCTTAGACCATATGAAGTGCTCCTGCCATTGCTTCTTGAATATCCCCCTGAAATAAAACAGGTGTTATATTCATCTCTGCTATAGTACTAGTGGCGGCAACCACACGTTTGGCTGGCACAGCACGCTCAATTTCTGACACGGCTTCCAGCATTTCCGCGTGACCTACAAGATATATCCCAGTTTTGGCGGGATCCCGGCGCAATGCTATGCGAATGTTACTGTCTTCTATACTCTGAATAACCCAGTCATGGACTAGTTCAACCCGAGATTCTGGATTAAAACTGAGGGTAATCTTCCATTTATAAGCGTTGCACGTCATTTTCGAGTGTTGTTAAACGCTCATTTGCTTTGCGGTAACGTGAAACGAACGCTGATTTCTTTAAATCTGTGAGTAATGGTTTTTTGAAAACACTCTTCAACCAAGAGCACACTTTATCAAAATCTTTTCTGTCTTTATATGTGAGATAGCGGTAGACGCCTTACTCTGACCCAGTTAGAGATAATCCCAAAAGCAGAGGACCCTACTCCTCCTTCCACCCGTTAGCTGATGTCAGGAGCTCGAAAGTAAAAATCCAGTCTTCAAATGACTCAACCGTATCCCCGCTAAATTTGGACGGAAACAAAATAAATAAATAACGCACAAGTAGCTTATAAAAGGGAGGAGTCCCATTCCGCCGCCCTACCAGATAGTGCACATGCACAAAAATACAAAGAAAATAATAATAATAGTAAAAGTATGTAATTGTTCTGAGAGCGCATCCACTACGAAATACACAAACTAGATAAACAGTACTAGATAACAACAACTAAATAATAAACTATCTTTCTACGCACATCACGTTTATATGAAATTATTACACGCACCGCATTCTACTAGAGTAATATTACTTTATTCCGCATTCACGTACAAGACATACAGTACAAGTCTAGTCACTACTCCAAGGTCAAGGCTCACACTAACTGGCTGCTGGAATGTGCCACCAACCCTTCTGTCTTGATGAACACTAGGGGGAGGAGTATTGTCCCATTATAACTGCTTGTTTCCAGTCAGTACTTTTCCCTACATAGCTTAGGTAATTCCATGCAATAGCAATGATTGTACCATACAGATAATCTTATCTAGGGGGTGGTCAAGTATTATACATAAGAACCTTTGGGGAGTGGAAGGGGTTTCGAGCCTCACTTATTTTTTCTGACAAGGGGGAAGGAGGGGTCAGACAAATGCTTACGCAGGACAGAGAGAGACAGACTATAACTCATTATTAGCACTGCTTCTTACTACCCGTTCGCGTAATACGCACAAGAATTAAACTATCAGCTTAATACCGTAAATTTAAATTCATTGGGCAACAATGTTTACTCTGAATTATTTCACAGAATTATTTACACCTCTATGTTAATGACTATCAGCAAATTAAAAATTGCATAGACAATAATGTTTTATTTACTGTGAGAAGATAATAAAATAGCTCGACAAATATTACGTAAGCAAGAGAGGGAGGTTCGGGAAATAGTATGTGAGCAAGAGAGGGAGGTCAAGTTCTAGCTTTTGTTTGCTTACAATGGGGACACGATGTCCAAAATTGCCAAAAATAAGCTTACGTAATACCTGAACACACCCTAATATGTATCAGTAAATCAATATCAATGAGTGTACTGTTTATAAATTTTAAAATAAGTAAGTAAATCTAAATACAATATAATACGTATTATACTAAGGTTCTGATATTGGATAAGAATGTTGGAAAGTCCACCCAGGAAGGCTTGGGTTACGTTACCAGTCTCATAGTATCCTGACCTGGTAACGAAATCTAGATCACATTTTTATTAGTTTTGCTTTTTCATTAATAAATAGGCTTACTTTTTATTTTGATATCCAAACCGAGGTGCTAGAGCCGTTTCTATTCCTACAACCCGTTTCTTACTTGATAAACAAATTTTCCTATTTGGGTTTTGATGTTTCACCATTTTAACTAACAGTACACTAAGCACTATCACTCTTGAAGGCAATGTACGAAAAGAAAGGAGGTATAAAGAGAATGAGCCGTTCACCCTACAAGGTAACTCGTCTGCCTTCTCTAATGACACTTCCCCTCTCTCGCTGCAAATTATAGAGCCTCACTCCATTTTTCGCTCCTGGACAGCATTGTCTTCCGTTTCTATTTTCCATTTTTCTCGTTTCCTATTCTAGCTAGATATATGGCTCTACGGACTTTTTTAATGTATTGTATAGCAGGAATATTTTTATGTGCTCTTTCCGCGAATAAATAAAATAGCCTAACCTGTATACAATTAAAAATAAGTTTACAAAAACACTACTTTCAGATCCAAAAAATTATTTTAAAATGACGTAGGACTATTTTTAGAATTACTTCAGAATTCATAGTTTTTGTTTCATTGTTCTATCTTTAAAACTCACTGGAAAAAGAGGAAAAAGATTAACATGCAAAATCCTAACTTGTTTTGCTGTGACGTCACAGGTAGGTAACGTCCTTAGAACATATTATAAACTCCCAAAATTCCTAACAAAAAATTATAACTAGACACATCTTTCCAATTATAAGTTAGATAAAGCATAACAAATTTACTAATCTCTAATCTAAAGCGTGATAAAGATATACTCCATGCCAAGGTATTTTAAGCAGAATCGAAGAGTTGAACTATAAGAGTCAAACACCAATTGAACTTACAAAAATAATAGTTACATTAATCACTAACCCGATCACGAACTCCGCATTTAAGATCAAATTAGTGAAATAGTAAAGTTATAATTCAATGTAGTTAAAAAAAAATCAGCCAGAAAATAATCACAACTTAGCCCTACATAATTTTGAAGAGTTATAACCCTAAATATAATTTATAAATATATATGCCAAAAATTGAATAAAAACTTAAATTACTCTGGAGTATTTCCATAAGTATAGACAAACATATCACTTGCGAGCACTGGCTTATATGAAAATTAAACTCAGTGGGGAAATATGATGGGGAGAAAACAGAAGGTGTTAGCCTATCTATGCGGTAATCATCAAAAAGTCACAAAACTGTTATCTCACTGGTCGTTAGCTCGTGGATCGTGGTAGGGGAACACAGTCGTGAGGGATAATCACTCTACTCCTCTTAGTTCTTAAGCTTGCGCATAGTCCAGAACTAGGAGAGAGCTCTCAAGCAGGGGGGTTTACAAAATAGCCGATACAGCTATAGTTTGTTTTGTTGAACATCCGACCGTTAAGACACGACCGATGTTGACGTGAGTTAAGCGGCCGAAATCCAGCCTGGGACGGCTGCTTGAATGGAGTAAGTCCACGTAACTTGTGAGGTGGTGGGCATTGGTAGAAACGTTTTTAATCTTGTAATGGTACAGTAGGAGCTCAAAGGTCCAAAGACTAACATCGGTGGGCACGCGGATGAAATGTCAGATTCAAATAATTTGTATTGGCCGGTTAAAATCGGGTGAATGACTAAATTATTTTTAAAAACGCTGCGTCCTTATACCGATCCAGGATATCCTTATTTAATTACGCTTATAAGGTAAGGATGAAGAAGATAGAGTTTGAGGAAATGTACACAAATTTTTGTGGAAGAATAATGGAAAACCATTTAACGAAAAAACTGTTTTACACTTTGTGGGATTAGAGCCTCGACTTCCATGTCACCACCAAACCAGAACCACACATTACAATGTTTCAAACTCACAATTGCTAGCTGAAGCGTTTTGAAAACGTGATCATATATTTCTGAATTTTAAACAAGATTACTAACATAACGAGAAGATGACACAATTCGTTATTATAAACTGTGCTTTAAGAAACAAAGTAGAAGATGAGTTTTAACTTCATATTTTTAGGAAACCAGAAACTTTGATCGATGCTGGAACGTAATACAATTTATTTAATAACTTATATACTATATGCTTCGCAATTAATACAAGTAGTATAAAAGTTTAATTAATCTATTATGTATCTTTCAAGTGATATATTTGCCCATTCATTAATGTCCTAATAATTATATTTTTAGGTTCTACCAATAAATATTGTGGAAAATAAAATAGCCATTTAATCATCTAGGGTCCTAGTTGACACCCACCACTGACTTGTAAGTGAATTTTACAGAGACCGGCATTTTCTTGGCCAAAGCCACCACCTAAAACGGTAAGTGCTTTGTACTAGTTAGTAGTGTTTTGTCCGAAGTCTTGTTGCTCATGGATGTTGGCCAAGAAGGGGCCATGTGTGTGGAGCTAAAATCACCTGTATAAAACTTATTCTGGATGTCTGGTATCGACACTTGATTAAAAACGTTTAAGCCTTTCCCCTGACTATAGGTGAACTATCGACAACCAGGGCATCACAGTACAAACCTCTTGGACTTAGTTAGCAATCTGGTCACATCAAAAAGACACGCTGATCCGTCAGCGTATCGAGAGTGTATCACAGTGCTCTAAAAAATAAACGGTCAGAAGTAAATTTCTTTCCTACCTAAAACACTTGGCGCATATTAAAGATCCGACGCCCATACCTAGACAACTCACACCATCAAAACCCTCACCCTTGAAAAATAAAAGATTAAAAATGGAAAATAAACACATGTGATATCCTTACCTCACCTAATGGATAATTTTGCTGACATCTAATGCGATACTTCACATCTTTATTAATTATGTTTTCAAAGGCGGTGGCGCTCATAAAAGCATTCAAGAAACTTCTGACCATAATATAATAATATCTTCGTGTGCAGGACGCATAGACTTTACACGAACAAATGCTAAAATAAAAATATTTTCACGAAACCAGTAACCTTCGTTTACCACGAAAAGTAGCAAGGTTACCTTGCATATTTCCACTATGGTACAGATTATTTGTTAGGGCCATAGTCTGATACGTTAAGGTAACTAATCTGGTATTAGCTCTTATTATCTAATACTAAAACTATTTGCTAATTTTATTCCTCTATTTAATGTCGTTGACTCCAGTCGGTAAGTCCCGGATATTTTATTTACGCAGTACCTTCCACCTTGGCACTCCCAGTACTTACCGTTTCCAGTAAGCACCAGGCACTTTCTAATAGTGGTGAGCGTTCCTCTATCCGCCACTTGAGGAAGTGTCCTATCGGAGATGGTGCTGCGCATATTTTCTAAATAAGCCACTGGCAGAGAATCCCCTATATCTACTAACTATCCTACTCTATTAAAGTTAAAATATTGAATTTATTCCCTAATCAAACATATTAATTAACTTATATAAAAATTAACTTAATTAATTAGAACGCTTATACTACTACAATTCCAGTGTTGTAAATTCCTCAATATGTTACATCTTATACTACTACAATTCCAGTGCTGTCAATTCCTCAATATGTTATATCTTATTTCTGTCACCTATCACTAATTATAAATATGATGGTTCTTATAGGCTTAAGTTGCAGCAAAACTTTTCACTGATGATGAGGGAGGCCTATCAGCTGTCTTCTCCATCTTTACCCTTGTTCCCAAGAGTATGGAGCTTATCTTGCCTTGGGGTAGTCTCCATCATCTGCTTCTATCTTCCAACATAGTATTTGAACATCAAAGTTGTCTCTTGGTTGATCCGTTCCTTTTCTTTAATCAACGCAGCGACTGGTAAAATTGGAAACGAATCAACCCTTCGACACTCGTTGGCTATACTCATAGCATTCCTACCTCTTTATAAATGACAGTCCAAATATTTATTCGTGTGTCACATACTTCTGCCTATATCCATTAGTTTTCTTCATTCTCTTCAGAAAGATCCGACTTGGTAGTTCCACTGCTACTAGTTTCATCCTCGGCCAAAAATACTCTCATCCAGAATCTGTCTCTATCATCTGCTCTTCCTTCCACTCTTTCGCGTATATACGCCTCTTTTTCCATAAATGACACATTTTTTTGCTAAAGTGTCCAACGAGTGAAATGCCATTCAATCACTTTACATAGTTCACCCACAGTCATTCCAGCTAGGCAGTGTTGATGTTACCGTCAAATTTCCTCTTTCTCCGAGCACTCCAGAACCAAATGTTCAGGCGTGGCTACCTCTCCACAGTCGCAATCCCATTTATCCATTAAACCCTGATCAAACAGAGACACTTTTTATGAGCCCTTACCATTTAGAAAGTGATCAAGAGCCTGAGATTGAATGAGATGTTTAATGGCAAGTCTCTCGGCTATATTAATTTTTTGGAAGCAGTGAGAAGGTATATCTTACAGAGGTGATCGATTCCCATCTTTCTTGCTACTCTTCTTCAAAGGCTCTGTCTATCCCCACCACTGTGGTTACTCCTGCCTTCATCAATTTTCAAACAATTTCAAAGGCCCCTCTTTTAAGCCAGAAATAGGCTGCTCTCTTACTAGCCTACAGGTCAAGAGGTTTAATTCCCAATACCACTGTCAGCGCTCCCGTGGCCACAGTCTGGTACGTGACTGGCAGCCTCAGTAATACATTCCTTTGTAGGCTCAGCAGTTTTTTTGCTGGCAAGATGTTCTTCAACCTGTGGGCCCATATGCTGGCTCCATAACCTACTATTCCCATGAGAAATAACTGGTGATATTGAAGATTATTGGATATCTATAGAGAAAGAACGGAGATATTTGAGTCAACATTAGAATAAGTTAAAAGAAGTAGTTGGAAGTGGTTTGTAAAAGAAGAGCAGGAGATAAACCCTTGGGGTATTCCAATTAAAAGCACTACAGGGAAGATCAAGCCCCCAGCCACTATATCTATTTTACTCAAGGAAGTCAGGTCGATGACAACCGGGTGGGAAATATCAGCTTGTCTCCTCATGAGCAGATTACTTCCTGACGACACAAAGGCAGTCTGAGGCCCATCGGAAGATTTTTAGTCTTATGGACAAATAATACAGGAGAGAGGATACAGAATATTTTGTCATGGTGAGTGAGGTCAAGATATTAATCAAGAATCTTAAGAACAATAAAGCATCAGGACAAGATAGGATTTCAGAATAAGTACTTAAGGCTAGGACGGACTTGATGGCCCTGCTTTTAGCCCAGTTGATGAAAGAAAGTTTGGTACGGGGTATGACACCAAATACATGGAAGCAGGTGTATTGTGTTATCTTAAGCAAGGGAGATGAAAAAATCCTAAAATCGTGAAGTCTTATAGACTGATATGCCTGCTAAATGTACCTGGGAAGATACAGGAAAAATTACTATGTGCAAGATTGCTCAGGCATAAAAGCTGATATGAATACATT
The DNA here is from genome assembly GCA_902141385.1 of Timema californicum. NCBI lineage: Eukaryota > Metazoa > Arthropoda > Insecta > Phasmatodea > Timematidae > Timema > Timema californicum. The sequence goes on from CABFOW010003969.1 coordinate 34,783, forward strand.
CCCAACAGTATAGGTTTTGGAAGGGTAAATCAACAGAAGATGCGATTGGCAAGGCAATGGATTTGTTAGATCAAGCAGATATGAAGTACACATTAGGCATTTTTACCGACATATCAGGAGCTTTTGAAAATTTGTGTTGATCTGCGTTGTTTGATTGGCTCAGGAAAATACGGTGCCAAAGATATATATCTAGAAGTTTTCGGGGTTATTGAAGGGAACACTACGCAACGTTTAGATGTACTTGTATAAATATACCAAGGGATGTCCACAAGGATCTGTATGTTGCCCAATCTTATGAAATGTGTGGCTAGAGTCGGGGCTATTGGTGATGGAGGCTTATCCGAAGACAGTGGGTGTAGTGGCATTTGCGGATTATCTTCTGACTGTCGTAAATGGGAACTAATGCAAAGAAATTGAGTCTAGGTGTAATAGGATCATTGGTGGGTTTAATGACTGGAGCCAAAAAGTCAAGCTGAATATGACTCCAAATAAAACAAAATATATGGTATTTAAGGGTATAAAAAAAGGGATCCCAGCATCAGGATCGAAACCAATATCTGGAAGAGATTCTTGACGACCAGATATTAGGTAAAATCCCTAGATGAGAAAATTAATTTCTAGGTTCACATTGAATAGGTGTGTGCTAAGGCCTTTACAGTGATGCAAAAGATCATAAGCATTGGACAACGTAAGTTTCTTCTTCCAATAACTTCTGTATTCTGGATACTTACATTTACCATTTATGGATGGTTGGTATGCGCATATCACTGGGGCCATGATAAGCGGGGGTTGAATTCCACTCTCCCATGAGACTCTATTAACTGGTAATACACCATCCCTTCATCCAGTTTTTCTTGCCTTCTCTCTGCTACTTATCCTAACAATACTTTTAACTCCACATATTCCGTGGGGAAGTTTAACGAATTCAACTGTGTTGTGTCCTGAAATTCTGCAGAGGTAAAAGTGAACTTGCGACCCTTTTCATGGCTAGTTCTTATTAGCTGTCCTAATTCCAATTGTAGTACATTTTGTTCTTCAATTATTGATATTTTTAATGTTTCTTCAAAGTTATTGTAGATGTTATTTGCATTTCCCTCAATATTCGGTGGCTCATTCTCTTCATCATATTTTAGGGCTGAGTCCCCTATCACTTTTCCCTTACCTCTTACTCCAATATCACATTTTTCCCTTACCTCTTACTCCATTATCAATATCACATTTTTCCTCGTGAGTTTCGACTTCCCTTTCTTATATATATTCCTTTTCCCACTGCTTCACACACTTCCTCTTCTTTTCCTAGTCCACCTCCCCACATCCTCCAGATTCCTCTTCTCCGTATCCCAATCCTCTCCTCCAAAATTTCCATTTCTTCTTCTCTGGTCTCTTTTCTACTTTATTTCTCTGCTTCTATTCTATTTACACTAATACTCTTTCTTTTTCCTCTTCTTCATTTTGAGTCTCGACCAAGGTAAACATTATCTGCGAATCCCCCCTGAAGCTCCCTCTGTAGCTTAGGAGTCTTTTTCTATCACTCCTTAACCTTGATAGCAAGTTAGTCTTTTTTTGCATTTGTTTCTTTGTTCAATGTTCATATCTTCTATTTCCGTTGCCATATCCTAAGGAGCATCACGATGTCTTCTAGGATGTTTACTAATGTTCTTTGTACTTCGCTGGCCATAATCGGTCTTCTCTTTATTTAGCCTGAGAATCATCTGGTACGTCTGTCTTTCGGTAGTGTTTGACTTTTTAATTTATCCTTTCCTTTGTCTCTGTTCCTGAATTCTTGTCACACTTGGTCATTATATTCCCTAAGTTCCTACATTTATGACATCCAGTGACCACAATGCAGTCTTTTACCGAGACACTACTGAATATTATATATACCCAACCACCCAACAAGATGTTCCTAAGATTAGGACTAACCTCAATTACATGGTTACAGAGTTGTCTGTACCTTCTCCCCGTCTTAAATCTTTGTTCAAAGCCCTCCTCGAAATCTTCTTTCGATATTTTACCGGCAAGATACTGTAGATGCGTCACTTACTTTAGCTACTCTTCTGTCAAGTTTGCCAGGATATAGGAAAAGAGGCCTCCTAATATCCGTGGCTTCTTACAAGTGAGGTCCTTTTTGATTCCCTCATTCTTTATGAGCTTTTCTACATCCACGTCCGTCTCCGTTTTCATGACAAGTAATTTCCCCAATAGTTTTATTAAATTAATTCTAAATTGGTACTTAGCTGGATCTACATTCTTGTATATCGTATCCTTCATCTATATCCTTCCCAATCCTTGATCCAATTAATTAAGAGTTAATTCTATTTTTTACTTAATTCCGGTATAATTACAATTTGCTTTACTTCCCCAACTTTCTACTACCCCCTTGCCACCACTGTGGCGTACGAAATCCCTTGCCCTGGCCTATACTTGCTTTTTTTAACCTCCTCCCTTAGCCACGCATTTTCCTTCTTCAGTTGTTCTATTCTCCTTTCCTTTATTGTCATATTGATTATTACAAAAGTTAACTTTTCCTTTAGAGACGCAAATTGCCCATTATTTATTATATCATATTTTCCCACCATGCCATAAACAACAGCTCTGAGCATAATAAATAAGTGAGAATATGACGGTTTCTTCTCTTCTCGTAGCAGACAGAATACCAGTGGGATATACAACCCATCAGAATATATATGAATTGTAAATAATTGTAAGACGTACTTCGGTGCGCTCTTGAAAGTATCATCCATTAAAATTATATCTCGCTAGCACAAGAATTTTAGATTTGAACTGCAAGAAATTATCAGCATAATCTTTTCTCTCTCAATCCTGATTAAAACTAGTCGTCTTTCGTTGTTTTCACTGCCATTGTATTAAGTGCTTCATGGACTTCTTATGGAGATATCGAAAGCTTAGGTAAACTTTGTATTCTTGCATGTCTGATATTATTTCAATTATATACTATATCCTTTCTTGCTTTGTTGGTTTATCGTATAGGTCTCCCTCGGCTTTCCTTTTTATCGCGTTGGAGACAGATTTGCAACAAAGTACTTCCTTAGAACTAGATTCAAGTGTATGAATTCTTTATACCCTAGAAAATGTCGTGATATTTCCTATCGTGAAAGGCGTATCATTGACATTATTTTTGGTACATCTCCAACACTATTATTCAGTAGTTTTCATAAACCGATATGACTTTTATGTAATGTTTCTGTGAATAAGAATTTGCTTACCAATTTCACTGAACATAGTCCGGATTACATCACTTTATTTAATAAAAAAAATCATACTACAATATAGACAAAAATAATAACACTAGAGATATTGTACGAAGTAATAAAAAATGAAATAGGCTAAACTAAAATCACAAAATAAAATATCACATATGCCGCACATTGCGTTCCAGAGTGCAAGTTGCTTAATTCGAGTGTGGGGATTACTAGACCCCTCTCGACGCCTTTTGGCGCTCAAAAATGTGGCTTAGTTAGAATGCAGCTGAATAATCAAATGTAACCGTCTCTAGCTTCGTTTCAAAAGCAAATATAAATAGGCCCATAAGCTAATATAATGAGTTCTTAAGGGGATAAAAAGCGTTTGACATTTCTCAAAAGTTTTGTGGTTGGAATATTTTCATCTAAATATAAGTTTCTGCTTCATGAATAATGATATATGAAGAATTTGTGGTGAAGGATAAGGTGCATTACCCATTATGCAAAAAAAAGGCCAACAATTTCAAGCTACTTTGGCACTTATTATTCAGAAGGAAAAATTAATATTAAGTATTTTTTAAACATAAACATTTTCATTATTTATTTAAACATATGGCTTGATATTTAATACTTACGTAAATTTATTATTTAGTTCTATTTTCAAAACTGTTTAGCTTATTAGACCTATGATATTCTCAAGCTTAACATTCAGTGTCGTTTAGTTGAGAATATTTGTAGATATTAAAAAATTAGACTACACTGGATTTAAATGTATTTTTACCGAAGATAAATAAGCATTCAAACTGATTTTACCTTTTGGAATTTTAAAGAAACTAAACTTTTTATCAAATAGCTTTATCTTTTATTTAAATTTGATGTTATTTGAATACCGTTCCTTCTATTAATTTTTGTAAGACTTCCGTTTTTATAAGTTTAATAATTCTCGGCTTAGAATTTTTGTAAGAAATAAATAATAAAACTATATATTTAAAAAACTCACCTCTATTTTTCAAACCAATATGTAACCTAAAATCCATATATTTTATGTACGTGTGTAATTTCTGCAAACACGTGGTGTGATTTAGAAAACTGGTAATCTAGATGGCACCACTTGCAGCTCTTAAAAATAAGCCCAAAAAAATTTGTTTAATTTATGGAAATAGTGTGAAAGAAACAAGTTTGGCAGCAAAGAATCCCGTATTGATATTTAATTGTTTTTATTAGTGAATTAATGTGATATTAGGCTATTTTACGTTGGTTTTTTAAAAGTGGTGTCATTTAGGCTATCTGTATTTTATTTAATGTAACACGTTATCAACAATTTCCCTGCTTCTAATACCATTTTGAGCCAAAGTGGGCTATTTACAAGCTTACTTGAACATGAACCAGCGAAGAATGTTATGTCATCAAATCCAATAACTCCATTCGCACGACTGGACCCCCACGTACCTTCGAATACCACCTGCTGAAACAAGATGTAGGTCTAGTCAAACAAACTGACGATACTCTTCATAAATGACGGAGTAAATGTACGTATTTTATAATACACACAACGTGATATATTTTTTAAAGTTTTTTATAAGCTCTTATAAGAATAAATACTATTTTAGTTAAACTAATTTATCTTTGAGTATAGCTATTAAGTATGAAGTGGGTAGTTAGTTCTACATGAATGTTATATTTAGCAGAATACAAGAATATAGTTGTTAAAGTATTTTCAGTAAATGTATATTTTTAAGTTGACATTTGTAAAGTGCGTGTTTTATTTAGAAGTGTGCGTTTATTACGAGTTTTCATCCATAAGGCTTATTATTTAGGTCATTTTTTGTAAATTCAAAATAGTTTTATATAATTCATTGTTTAATGTTATATGTAATCCTTTGACAATTTTAAGGTCAACACAGTCGGTACCTGATTATAGCAATATGTTCCCGTTAGTGGGTCTTGACTTTTTGTCTATTAACATTTTTGATATCTAGGCTATCTAAAATATGGTGCTTGATGACAGTGAATTAACTTCTGTTCCGACACAAAGTTAAAAAGATGTCCTATTTTATTTCCAAATAACCCCTTTTTAAGCGTGAACCACATTCAAATATCTTCATTGCTAGTAAAATAATTTTGAATAATATTAATATATATATCTTTAAGACCTCTGGCGATATCACAAATACAGCTCTGAAAAGAATGAAATGTAATATTACCGCCTAAGTTTGAGTATTGGGGAATATACCATTAAAATTCTGTAAAGATTAAATTAAAGTACTATTTATAATGTTTCTTCAACAATCACCCAATGGGGAGGTTACTCGCCTTAAACCTCTGCAGTACTAAAATATAGTTTGGTTTTCTATTAGGCCTACTTAATATTTTCAATAAATACAAATAATGTTTCAAAGCTCAAAATTAACTAATAAATGTTATTTTAGTCGCTTGTTTTCCTTGTTTTATATTTGACTTATAATAAAGAGAAATATATATTGAGAATAGCTCTATAAAAATATGGAAATTCAATATAGTAATTTTATAAACTCAGCCCATAACAATAATGTGTACATTGAAAGTTAAACCTCCACACATATTATGTAGCTAAAATGTACGACTATGTAAACATTCTAGCCAAAATCATGTATTTGTTTGATTTATATAATTAAGATATTAAAAAATATATAGGGCTAGCTATCCATAATGATGGTAACTTATTCATTTTTCTGTTAGATTTATCCTGAGTTATTGTATTTAAGTCACTATTTATAAAAATAGTTCTGTCCCAAATTAACCAATTTGAATCAATTTGAATTTCAAAATTTCCAAACTTATTAATTATCAATAATATATATACATTTTTTAAAGAGCTTTAGGTTACCGAATGTTACAAAACTCAATATTTCATTTAATATATTCCTTTAATATCAATGTATCTTTATTTTGGTTTAGTAAATCAGTCGATTACTATCCCTGACCTCATTATTTTCGGTATACTATACAAGATGAGTATGGTGTATCAACATATGCGGATCTGTCTCTCTTATGCAGTAAGATATTTTCTCATTACACTCTTATCACCGACATTGTCACTTAAGCCTTTAATTATGTAGTTATTGCGATCAACAGCAGTGGTTTTTTATTCCATTATAATTTTATTTGATGATGATAATAATAATTACTTAGACGTTGTTGTGTGTTTTATCTATATTTAGGGTGTAGTTTAGTTAAGTCAGAATGTGTAATAAGGCTTGAAGGTGGATTTTTAAACCAACATATGGATAAGTCGAAAAAAATATGGAATAATTAAGGGGGCCTGAAACTCCCAAATATATCACAGGAGCCAAGGGAAATATTTTTGTTTTAAAATCATAGTTATAGAGTCAACCAAATATTTATCGGGCAAGAATACCTTGGTCTGCTTAGCCAACGGTGGCTAAGTTTTTTAGATCTCTAATCCCTTTGAAATTCTTCGAATAAAGCATGCCTATTATTTTTCTCAGCATGCGCCACTGGCTTAATTGATAATCTTAATCTAATTTAATGTTTACATCGTTGAATAAATGCGATTTAATATACCATTTTAAAATTAATAATGTTGACAATGATGATTAGCGTAAATTCTATAAAGTTATCGGCCGTGTATCTATATTATTTCAAGGTGTAGTAGCTCTGATTGATTTTACTCATATATTTTTTTAAATTTAAGGTAATACATCTCAATTAACAAAAAGGTTTTTTAGAGTATTTTTCACGATTTCAATACAACACATCTTAGGAAAGTTGGAAACACGTATTGTGTGAACAAAATTGGATTAATATATTACTAAATGATTTAAAAATATGTTTTTAATTAACAGTAAGACATATTTTGTACTGAAAATTACTATAATATTTTTCAATATATTTTGTATGTTAATTTACATCTCTTCATTTTTTTAGTACCATTTTTGATTTGTATTAATTTATATGAAAAGTTCATGAGAATAAATATTACGGTATAGGTCTATTGACTCCAAGAAAGTATGCAATAGCCAATAAAATTAATTTTTGGTACATATATAAAAAAAATTAGCTCGCTTCTACGTTATCTTTGGAAGATTAAATATTAGATACTAATCCAAAAGATTTCAAGTACAGGGCTAGTATAAATATACTGTAGTATATTCAGAATAGGCCTACTTTAGGGAAAACTGTACTCCCAGAGTGCATTAAACATATTTGGGACGTTTCAATGACATCGTGTTCATTATATAAAACATTTTGTATAGTTGTTGTTAACGATTCTCGAAATTGGCATGCCGAAGGAATTAAACATTTTACAGGAATTTCACAAAGTATTAAAAATGTTAACATGATTTCTGAAGCATTTCTATAAGACATCCAAAGGACATAATTTTATCGTAACCTTACTTTTCTGGAATAATAGCATGATAAAAACAATGGAGGTGTAGAATTACAGACATTACTTGGGACGCATTATGTTTATAGAAATGATGTTATACATTTTATACTCATAATTATGTTTAAAAGACGTTGCGTATCCAAAGAACACTTGAAATCAGTTTTTGGCGCCGTTGTGCTGATTTACTAAGACATTATTTTGTACTAATAATTTTTGGAATAAATTAATAATCATGTGTCAAACACTTCTTATTTTATTTTAACTAATTTCAAATCCTTAGGTATTCATGCCGGAATAATTATTTTCCAAGGATCCAAATAATAGTAAATTTTAATATCAAGCTTTGCGAATGAGCTTAGTTATTTTTTTGTATATAAAAAAATACAAAAGTGTATCTGCATTTGTACAAACACAATTTTATTATATAAATCCCTACTATACCAATTGGTGGTTTTCTACATTATTCGTGTGAAAACAAAATAAGTTAAAAATGACTGTAACTTAAAAAAGAAATCGTCGGTTACAAAATAGACCCCATTTTGTGTGTACTTTATTGATGGCTAATAATGGCTTTCAAAATTAATTAGAAGTGCTCGAATTATAGCTGCACTTCATTTAATCACGAGAATCAAACACAATTTATGACCATACCAGAAAAACTATGCTCAGTTTGTTATTTCTTGATTAACTCCCAAACAATTCTATCATCGTTTAATTTATTTCTTAATCTTGTGAAACAAAATTATCTCGTAAAATTGTTCCTACATTCAATAAATACTGTATTAACCCCAACTTACAACAAGTAATTTTGAACAACTGTCATATCTAAGCTTTGAAATCTAAACTAATAGATCAAAAATGTTCACACTTTTATTCTAATAATATTTATTCTTTTCTTGTTATTAGAATTTACTACTACACATTGGAAAAATAATATTTTCCTCTATAAAGAAAATATGAGTGTTCATAATATTTTAAGAAAACATTGTTTTTTTTAATGTGATATAAATATTATATGTATGCTATTATACGGCGTGTTTGAGGAGGAATAGGACATATTTTGGAAGAATGTAGTATTGATTATTCTGAGTAAAAAGGTTAATATAAACATGGGGCCAAATTCTCAATTGATGCATATTACAGTTGTTTGAAACTTGCACGTAAAAAGCCATTATTAAAGCTATTAAATAACAATAAATGACTTGCTTGTGTTTATTTAGTGGTTGAAGATAGTATAAAACATAAACCTATAGAAAATATTTTTGATTTCACAATACATGTTTGAAAACCCCACTGCCATCCTCAATGAACTTTGCAACTCTCGTGGTAATAGTATGTGTTGTTCTTCTGAGGTCAGCTTGGCATTATTTTATCGGAGCAGCACAATCCAAAAATGCAAGCGAGCAATTCGTTTCTTATATTTACCTTTTCTCTGTATATTTGCTTTTCGTCCATCCCCACAAACCGTAATCTAGGGGAGTGAGGACTGGAGATCTTGGAGGCTAATAAACGGGACCACCACGACCGATCCGTCATTCAGAGAAAGTTAGGCTTAGATATTGTCACCTGACGACTGTAATGTGCACTAGTTCCGCCATACTGATGAATCATACCAATCCTTTTAGCAAAGGGAATCTCCTTCAATCGTAGTCAAAGTTCGTTTTGAAGAAGTTGTAGATAAATGGGCCCTGTAAGACAATTTTTAACACAACAGGCCCAATACTACCTGAATGTCAATCATACCACACCACACGTTTACAGTGAAACGACTTTGAACATTTGTTTCAAAAGTGGCATATGGATTTCATCGTAACACCAATGCGAGTTGCGTGTATTGTTGATACCGTCACAGGTGAAATTAGCTTTATCGTTGAACAAGTCTGTTAATGGAATTAATCTTTGATTAGCATTTACTCACCGACAAAATTACAATCGAATGGCTCAATTTCCTGGTTGAAGGTGTTACACCAACTGAATGTGAAATTGATACAAGCTGTGTCGCTGTAATGTTCGCCAATATCACTACGTGTAAAAATTCTTCGTGTGCTTGTAGTAGGACTACGTTCTACCGACCTAATAGTGTCTTCTTCTTCTTCCAAAAAACTTTGTTGATTTGCATGTTCAGAAGTAATAAGATAACTGAGGACTGTACCAGTCTCATGCAATCTGTGTAAACGCTAGTAAACACTATTGGTGCCAGTGCTCTGTGGTTAGGACACCGTAGATAGTATTCTCTACAGGCAGCAACGGTACTTGAATTTCAAAAACCGTAAACAAACACAATATCAGCATATTCAACATGTGTCAAGATGTGTGGAACTATTAACAACACTTATAACACCAAACAGCGTCAGGTTATACCTGCTTTTTATTCACAACTGATTCAGAGATCTGCGAGCACAATGGAGCTGTACGCACCGGTTTCAAACAACTGTACCTTCACATCCATTGATAATTGCACACAATATACTTATATGAACTTTTTTACTCAGAATAATCAATACTACTACCTCCCAAAATATTTGATTTTCCACCTAAAACCACCTATATATTCGATTCGAATATATGTTTTGTAATAGTTAATGAATTAATTACTTAATATAACTTATTTCTTGAAAGTGTTTTTTGAGCCAGAGAGAATAACACTGACCAATCTATTCAGTAAGTGATTATAAAGTTTCCAACTTGTGTTATTTTCATTAGTTTGATCCATACGGCCACTAACGTAATACCAACAACAGTGATCCATGTGCAAAGTTTGTTAATGGATCCTTAAAGAAAGGAATGTTTACTAAAAGTTGACTTAGTAAAAAAAAAAGTAGTTTTTGGAGTATTTTACAACGTGGCTTAAACATTAAATTAGCTATAGACATGAGAACCTGTTATGTAGGTTAAATATATATATTTTTAAATAATATGGGGTTTTAATGTTTACTAAGAAGACAGCGTTATTCCTCTAGGTGTCCGATGGAATCGATATTTCTTAGAGCGAGTTGAGCGGGTAGGAGAATCCAAGTTTTTAAGGAAATGAAAGAAGCCTTATCGTATCAACCTGTCTATTAAATACGAAACATGAAATGATATGAATTGGTTTTACCTTCTCATAAACATAAATATAAATAATTTTTTATGTGAATATGAAGATTTTAAAATATTGCTTGAAAACAAATACATTTTTAAAGCTTTGGGCCTGGTGTCATTGCATCACCTTCGCCATGGGATGGATTAGAAATCGTGAAAATGTAAGAGTTGGTTATTTAACACATTGAGGCATAAAACATTAACTTTCTTGACTACGGCATGGAGCTGATGAGTAATTAAAATCTATTTCAAGCCGATATAATTAGTACCCACTAATTTGATAAGTATGCTAGGTAAACTTAAAGTCTGTGAAATTAAATAAACCCTAAACAAATTTAAGCACTTTTTCATCGACGACATCAATTGAAAGGCATGTTTATGTAATCATTTTATGTGCTGAGTGGTGAATGACACAACGATTGTTTGAGGATTGTTATGATGTATCAATAAACAAACAGACTAAAAGTACTGATGCAAAAGGAGGTGTCAGCAGTCCTGAGCTAGAAACCAGGCCAGAGGCCCAGTTAAAAGAGGGTTGTCTTGAGCTCCTCGATCCTGACTACGGGAGATCGTAAGCTAGGAGATCACGTCGCTTGTTACTGGACCTCGTGGGCTAAGTCATCGTGTTCGCCAAGTACCCGTTGAGGCTGCCGCTCAATCCTAGAGCACCAGGTTCGACAACCGTGCAGGGACCCCCTAGCAGTCAGACCGGCCATTAGGTAAACCTCATAATACCTCGTTTGAAATCCATATGTATGTGTGTCAAGAGAACCGCTAGGGAAATAATATATAATTTACGGTGAAAATAGAGACATCAGACCGCTACAACAATTTAAGAAAACTTAGTATTTTTAGAAGGAAAAAGAGATATTTTTTTGGAATAAAGCATAAACTACTGAAGACTAGAATTGAACCTAGGTTCGAGTAGAAGTGTAAAGCTCACAACGTTAGTAGCTGACTAAGAACACGAAGAAAAGTTATCAGAGCTACATGACTCCAGCTGAAATGTTAAGAAGTGTTTACTTCTAGGCCAAACTGAATAAGAGAAAGAACGGACTAAACTACAAGGACAAAACTACAAAGATTAAGCTACAAGGACAAACTATGAAGACTGTGATGCAAACAACACGATAATAAAGTGCAACCAATTACGCATCCTGTTGGTGATTGGGTCTATTGGACGAAGACAACTGTGAGGAGGAAACAGGCTAGGAAATTCTTAACAAAGTTTACTAGCCCTTATCAAATCCTTTAGGTCCTGGATAAGGTTATGGTAAGAATCCAGCTTTCTTATCGCTCAATGGTAGTTAATGCTGGGATGCTGAAATCTTTTGTGTCCAGGAATCCTAGCACAGTTCTGTTCACAGATCTAGAAGCACGACCCCGAGGGAGACCGCGGAAGACACCTATCAGCCAGGAGGTTGATAAGAGAGGAAAGAGGCCAGGTCTTCATACCTTGGATCTAACCCCAGTAACACCTAGATTGGGAACTCAGCCTAAGACGCCGTTTCATCGCTATGTTCTCAGACCGCGTAATCAAGCTGTAAAAGTGTGAGGCGATAGAGAAAAAAGTTATCTTCTCTCAGGGAGAGAGAGAAAAAGTACAAGTGCAGCAAAGCGTCATGAGTGTCTTTTGTTCGTAGCAACCGGTGTTAAAGAATGCTGTAATCAGCTAAGAGACTGTTACAGTTATTATTAGACAGGTTCGTGGGATTAAATGAATGACTAAAGTAGCTGGTTTAAATAGTGCTTTTATATTTTAATTAGAATAATATATTGCTGACAAGACGACCGCGTTCTAACACGAACGATTACTGACTGGAAGTGATTGATACATTACAGTGTTGCCACTAGAGTTCAAATATGACTATGTTGCCATTTTCACACGTCCCCTCAACAAGTTACTATTTGACATTGAATAGCGGCACCCCTTTGATTTCTTACATAAAACACAACATGTTTATAAAAGTAACAAATTTACTATTTGCCAATGGTTTGGTGGACGTATGAGCCATTTGGTCTTCAGACTTTATATATTATAAAATTATTACACATTCTATCTTTTACTTATTAAAATTGAACTTTATGTTTACAGGTTTAATTCGCTTGTTTTCAGGGTTGTTTCCTAGGTTAACTGCTCCTTGATTGTCAACATAGATATAAACTAGATTAACACTAAACAACTTAAAAGCATCCATTAACTTTCTCATCCAATAGGCTTCAACCCCACTTTAACTTAATGCAATACACTTTGCTTTAGTAGAATACGGACTTTGTTGTTTCTTTGATGACCAAGTAACAATACACACGAACATTTCAAAAACAAACTTGATGTGGACTTTCTATCATTTGTATCAGTTCCCCAGTCATAGTCCACAAACCCACACTAAAATTCACTGCTTGAGTTGGTATTAAATATCAATTTCAAATGTAGTAAATTTTAGCATAGCCTAACACTCTTTTAATAGCTTTGTACAATGCTTAATTTGCATAATTTTGACATGAACTTAAATATGATAGACTAATACACAAATCTGGTTGAATTCCTATGACCGCATACATAAGACACCCTATAATTTGTCTACATTTTGACTCTAATAATATGTCACTTGTTTCATGTTTAACAAGTTGAAACATATTTTCCATTGGTGGGGACATAGGCTTAAACTCTAACATAACAAATCGTATTAATACTTTCTCTAAGTAGTTTGGCGAGGGGAATGCAAGGTGTCGTCCTGCCTCCCTTAAGTGTTCCCAGCAAATTGTCCGGCAATTGTCTCACACCCTCCGGGGAGACCTAATTTCAGTCACTCACACCTTAACTAAACTCGGCACGGACGTTTCGGTGGTTTGCTGTAGTTGATCTTAACGGTGCCAACGAAGCTACAGCGTACCGTAAAGCGTGAAAGGCTGCAAATTATTACCTCGCAGCTAGAGTCTGTCCTCCGGGACACCACCCAACACCACAAGCCCCCCTACACTCCACAGAGGGGGGCAAACAAGCCCTTCCACACTGGTCACTAGCCTGCCCTTTTCAGGGTTGAGCGAAATGGCCGCCCCAAACCATTCAAGACAGAAATCAGTCGATACTGACATGAGTTATTCAACTACTGAAACCTCCGACATGGAGGCCGACACAGATGGACAAGGAACATTCACGATGGCCGACAAACTCAGACGAAACCAAAAATTCCAGCCCCATAAACAATCTCAAACAAAAAAGACAACACTGACAATGACAAACAAGTTCGAGGCCCTGAAAATCAAACACCCCACACTAGACGACCAAGATCAGAAAACTGACAATCAATCACAAACAACTACCACCACTCTCAAGATACGATATCCACCAATTGTTACACTAGGTATCCAAAACTACAACCACATCACCAAAATAGCCAAAGAAATGGGAAATGACATTATAATTACATACATTTCAAATGAACTGAACTGAAAATGCACACCACAAACAAGCAAGACTACGACCTAATGCAGCACCTACTCAAGGACCTCAAACAAAAATTTCACACATACTCGTTACCCAAGGACAAACTGGTCAAATTAGTTATCAAGGACAACCGACAACCTGGAACAAGAACTGAAAGAAATGGTCTTCCCCGTGACTGACATGAGACAATTTACTAGGAAATCGACTGCGGACAACAGAACCCAGACAGTGACACTTCCCCCAACGTTCCAAGTGACTTTGACAAAAAGTTCAGATACCAGTACCATTTACCAGATAAAATCCATCAACCACACAAGAGTAAAAATCTTACCCTACATTCCACCACTTAACACAGCCGTACAGTGTCACGAGTGCCAAAGATACGGCCACACTAGAAACAACTGTCATAACAATCCCCGGTGCGTCAAGCGCTTAAAACAGCACATGACCAAAGATTGCTAAAAAAAACACTACCACACCTGCTTGGCGCGTTAACTGTATGGGAAGCCACATGGCAAACTACAGTAAATTCCCGGTATATGTGCAAATATTGGAGGCCAAGAACAGTAAAATCAACACATGACAGACGCGACCCACACGTACACTATAACTTTTGCATTTAGATGTGTTACGATAAATCCTTGAGACTTCCCATTCTTTGAGATCCAGTCTTGGACGAGTAATTTTCAAAATTCTCTAGAACAATTAAGGGAGGTTTTCCATAAATTTAGCTTATAATTAAGTAGCTTAGCTAACTTGATGTCAACCAAGAAGCGTCGTGAGATAAGATTTTTGTTTTATTTAGGGGGTAAGGTACTTAAAAGTTTGTTTGGAACCTTAAGACGTTCCGAAGATATGTTCCTGTCGCAGGAAAAATTTGCTCAATTGGATCAGTAGCAGGAAGGACTATCGATAGATCACAAGAATCAATTAATTGTTAATATACCATTGCTAGCCAGGGAAGGAATTTTTGATCAGTATAGAATCCATACTATTCCAGTAGCTTGGAATAAGACAGGAACATTTATAGAATTTGATCTAGATGAAGTATTATTAATCACCCACACGGTGAGGTTAAGGCCGACACGGTAAACACACAGAAATGGGGGTGGTGACAATTTATTAATTCATTTTTATAAATAACCATGTTTCCCAAATAGAACTTTTTTTAAAGATTTGTATTACATTTCTCTCGTCTTTATTTAGTAACAAAGAATACTGTATAAAATATAAATGTACCGTACTACATTTGATTGTATATTTAACTTTAACTGCCTACCTATGAATACAAAGATTGTTTATATCACATTATTTAAACTCTTGCCCTTGGTCAACATAAAGATAACTTTAAAATGTTTATAGATGCATTTAATATTCATAAATGACACTAGCTAAATGCGATTTTGGGGCTGTGTTGGGAAATTGATGTTTCGCATTTCATAGTAATTTGGTAGTTTGGTGTCATGTCTGTTATATATTTAAGTGAGTTTATAGTCGTGTGGTGATATAATCAGTCGGTTCAGAAAGGGAACATTAAATACTTCTCATAGTAAAAAAGATTGATTGACCGTTAAAAGGAGAGTGAATTAGGATAAATATAGATAAAATCAATTTTAGTGTGATAAGCAGATGAATGTTAAGAACATTCAATTGGAAATTTGGGAGTCTTGCTGGAAAGTAGCAACAGATTATTAAGTAGCCACTATGGCGAGTGAAGCCTGCGCTTATTTGAACCTTAATGGGGCACCATATTTCTTAAAATAAACTCATTATTTTCAATATATATATGCCTAATATTTGTAATATCTAAACGACAGGTTTTATGCGAAGAGACAAATATGTTGTTAAGGAAAATGTATCGACTTGCAGCGCGCAGCAAGTCTCATAGGTCTATGAAAACATATATTATACGTGAATAGTAATCTTTAAATATAAGTCAAAATCAGCAGAGAATAAATGAGTAGATTAACAATTAAATAACTAAAAAATTAAAGCCAATAAATGCTGTCAGATATTTCAGACTGTAGACCTTTTCGTAGAATTGATTTATTATATTAAGTATAAACAAGTGGTGGCTCGTCACTTTAGAAGCTGGAGGGTGCGGCCAATTCGGTTCTTTAATCATTTCTAATTAATACATTTAAAATAAGACAGATATTTCGGCAATAATTAAAAACCCCATTGATTTCAACTCAAATAAATAATATCACTTTTTTTTTAGATTCACCCCAAAGAAAGTGGATCTATTCTATAAACTCTGCAGCTTTGTTATTAATGTTCACAAATATGTACGTATGTATGTTCATTGTCCTCACAAGTTCAGGGGAAACAGTACAACTATTTTTCCACATCACAGTCACAAACCCAGCATGTTTTTTTTAAGCCTCTTTTAAAATGTGCTGTCTTATGAAAACTCGATTTTCATTTTTCTTGGTTTCTGTTTGTTCTATACAGAATTCCGGATATGGCCCAATTAATTATTTCAATTACATTTTTTGATAAAGGGTTGATCTCTAAACATTTACTGTCTCAATCACCTGAATTTAAATATTCACTTTACCTACGTAAAATGTTACAGCATATAACTTAACAAATCAACACAATCTTAAAATTACCTTACATAGAAACACGCTATACATATCACAAATATGCAACTTATAACGCCGGCAAGTTGTATAGTAGCGCCTAATTCAGCTGAGGGTTGATTTTGTTGTTCAGTTGGCCTCACTGTGTACGATACTTTTAGTATTTGTTCTAACATGGATTTATTCATAACCTTCATGTGTAATTCATTCATAGCTTGTACTTTATGTAAATGAGACGTCTTGAAATTGCTGATTATGTCTGAAAGTTAATTTGTATGTGATAATAAAACACACACAACTACGACCATATTGCTGGTTCACCCTATACACAACACAGAGCTTACAAGATTTAAACGTCCAGGCGCGTACGGGAAAGAGCCTGGACAAGCAGAAAAGGCAAGGCTAGTTATCCACAGTCAGCTTGCGACAATATCTGAAGGGGTGGGAAGGTTTGGTTTCACACTGTGAAGCTACGGCTACACTAGGCCGGTCCGTACCGGTCCTCACCGCACCGAGTTTTTAACAAGTAGCTACACTCGCCGCACGATTCGTCAGTGGTGTGGAACGGTGCGGACCGGCCTGGTATAGCCACTTGCGTTTAAAAGCATGGCTAGCATTCATCCGGATTTGAGCGTTCCACAACTCACAGGCGTGGACGAATCGTCAAGAGAGCATTCATCCGCACTATTGTGGTGCGGTACGGAACGGGCAGGCGTAGTATAGCATCTTGCTCCCGAATATCGTGGACGTCGGGCGTCTCCGTAAATGTTCGGTAGTTCCCGAACTGTGTTGTCATACCAACCACGAAACAGGGCACGTTAGATCATTGTGGTGAGCTGTTAACTAAGTTTTTTCACATTTTACTCATTAAAAATAAAGTGCGTTTTAAAGAGATGGATGACGAGATACTCATCATTATGTACAAAGTTACAAAGAACTCTATGACCAATCAGATTCGAGGTATATGAACAATGAGTGTAGTAGATTAAACATTTGGGAAGATATATGAAACAAAATGAATGGTTCAGGTAAGAGATATATTTTAATGTGTTGTAACAGTATTATTAATAAAACAGAGAAGGCATTTTTCAATTTAATTAAGGAAAAGTGGAATTAATAAAACTAAAATAATAACAAAAATTACAATAATTGAATGGGTAGTCGAATAATCGAGAATTGTGCAGTTTCCTTAAAACTTTCAAACAAACTTTTTCACCATAATATGATTTGTTTCAATTAATATTATTTGATAAAAAGCCGCCACTTAATTACGTTGTATGGCGGAAGTCTGTATCTCCGTGAAAAGTATTTCATTACAATAACTTTGCGATAACTTGTTTCTTTGTGTGTATTTTTCCATGGCTTCCATAAATAACACTACTTGCGGAAGTGCGCATCATTTCGATCCTTCCTTCACATTCACGGTGGTACTGTGCGGCAAATGTAGCCACTTGATAGCAACTCGGTGCGGACCGGCCTAGTGTAGCCGTAGCTTTGGGCGCTGACAGCCGCGCAACTGACTGCTAACCATTTCAAAAACATTGCCTTCTATTACCTAAGCGGAAAATATATTTTATTGACACTATTATGGCATGATAAAATTGTTGTGTGAGTGCGAATCATAATTTTGCAAAGTTATAATTTATATGTGGGGCTACGTTGGTGATATTGGGGGGCGCGCGAATTTGTGCCCTAAGGACAAGCCGCACTTTTTATAAATATACATATTTAGCTAGGTATATTTTTAGTTCGTTACAGACCAGCGGAGTAGCTAACATTATGGAGAAGCGCGGGGGGAAGGGGGGGGGGTGGTGATGCTAGCTACAATTGTCTTACCTATTATATCTTGTGTTAGCTCTAGCCGACGGTTTGGTTAATCACTAATTTTGGTTCGCAAGACTCATCTAGGCATATATATATATGTAAAATGGCTCACTAAACAATACATTTAGCGGCTATATATATATAAAACTGTACAGCAAAATTTTTTTTTCTAGTTCTCATCACTATTTCATATTGCCCACCTCTCTCTAAATATAATATAGTTATATGTTTTTTCCTCCATGCAAGAACCATTGATGTAGGTTTTATCAATTTTGAAGATATTTTTAAACTTACAATAGTATATAAGATTTTGGTATTTATTTTTCTTAACTGTCCAATAGAATGTTTGGTGGGGATTTATCAGTCTCATTGTCTACCCTGACACTACGCCCTTGGTATCAACTAATGTTACTAACTTATTAAAATAATTAAATAAATTAATAAAATATAATGACTAGTCACAAGCTCAAATAGTTTTAGACCAATATGAATTTCAACTATATAAGATATAGGAAATCTTTTTTTAAACAGTAATAAATTAGTAAAAATAGGGCAAGATAATCTATAAATCCTACTTAATTATTTATTGGGCCAAATTTCATGTTTATTTTACTAAACTGTTAGGTGTTCTAGTCATCAAATATTGTTTGAATATTTTATCCCTAAATTATATAAAATAACACTTATATTTGTGGTATCGTAATAATTATGGATTACCACATGATCATTATTGATTTCCTGGATGACCGCCTGTGCGTATCGCCATTCTGGCCCTTGGTGATTGTAGAGACGCCATATTGGAGCCATTTGAATATTCCCATTTTTGTCAAGCATCTTCACATAAACAGACAAAGAGCCGAGACTAGGCCCCGTGTTGTCAATAAATGGTTCATTTAGAACAAACCTATAACATTAAAAATAAAATAAAAAATTCCAAACAAATATGTATTCGTCGTTTTTATAGATCGACTTTCATATCATATGTCCATATCAGTTATCACATGTAACTTACGTTATTTTTCTTTAAAACTGATTAATTTCACTATATCAAACGTGATAAAGTCGTAAAATATGTTTCATTTCACGTAATAATAATTGCATTGAAAGTATTTACCATTATTTGCACGTGATTTTTAATCTGTCATCCTCACCAAAACTAATTAATTAATATATGCACCCTAATTTTAATGTAGTTCTCAATTAATATATTGCACTTTTGAATCATGGATTATTATTTGTAGACAATATAAAATAAGTAGCTTAATGATAGAGTTATGGTATGCTATAACATGTTGTAACATAATGACCTTGATACCTACGATACTTTTTTGTGAAAAGGCGCAGGTCTTTCTTTTTCTCACATATTTTCAAAATTCAGATAAATTCTTTATTTCAGCAACTTAAAATGAACAATATTCCACTTATACATGTATCACAGATTCCTTTTTAACATTTTTCGTGATATTTGAAAGATGAATATAATACATGAATATAAACAAAAGCCAGGTTTGAGGTGGCCTATATTTTATCCCTAAGGCACCAAGTGCATTCAGCACATAAGGAGTATTTTACCTCATTGTGTCACCAAATAGTTTCTTATTGATTCCATACAAACTCTAAATTTTCAGTCAGTTCATATAAACTAGATATCCTACCCAAGTTTCTAATGGCCAGTATTCCGGCATCAAAGGTTACTAAAAATAAGTAGGCCTACGTAATAATAAAAATACCTGTGTAAATGTATAACTAAAAGGACCTAAATTATGCAATTAAAATTGTTTTAGATATGTTCTCACCAAAATGACACACATAGTGGTAAGCTACTGGCTTTCAGCTTGTGCGACGCGAACCAGGCTCGACTTCCTGGTCTCTGGACGTTACTCCGTGCCAAGGTCATGAAAAATCCTGCAATAATACCATGTTACAGTGCTGATGACAGAGGCACCATTTTGTCTGATTTTTTGCACAAATTGAGAAAAGTAGAGCATCGTGTCCTTGGGTAATATGTTTTTTATAGATTATACAAACCAAATTCGTGGTAATAATTTAATTTAGGAATTTGATATGAAAAAGGTGCTAGTAAAACTTATATTTAGGCAAATATCTAAAATGAATAAGTTTTGGGGGATATTATAATTATAATTATTATTATTATTATAGTTCAAGTGTATAATAATATCAATATATTATACTGTATGATTGACAAAAGGGGCTTGTCATAAAATTAATCTTAAAATATTTACCATGTGTGAATTATTTTTTCTGTTTCCAAAAATGAAATCAATGGTCTTATTGCTGAGGATATATGGGAAATATTTGGTTCCAGGGTAAAGCTAGTTTTTAATTCTAACTAAAAATAGATTTATGTAAAAGATTATATATAGAAACATTAGATTTTGAATAAATCTTTGCAGGGAAATTTGACCATTCCACATGATCTACACACCGATGAAATTAGTACAAATTAGATACTCTCTCTTAACTAATTTAATAACTGTGAAACATTTTATAACTTTTATATTTTATGAATTTATTAGGATGTTTATTTATCAATTTATTCTTGCAATTTGACCTTTTAACTCTTATTTAATATTGTCATGTAGCTTATTGTACATCTTAGAGTGCACAATACTAGCTCTGCTATAAGTCTCATGAACACATATCATAACAGTGGGAACAACGCTGTGAATAGAGGTCACTCAAATTATTTGGTGGGAGAAATAAAGAATAAAGAAGTTCCTCCCCTTCCATTGGCATAAGTTTACCCAGTATTTAAAAATAAAAATACCAGGTTAGTTATATATCGAAGAAAAAATGAATTCGATTTATTAAAATGGAAATTATGCATCACTTACTGCTAGACCTTCCTTTCGATACTGTTGTAATTTTTTGACTTTTATTTTCATTTTAATTAAGTGGTCGATTAATAGTGTATTATGTAATGTTATCAGTTTGTACCTATTTGACCCATATTACAGCACTCGCTGTAAATGTAAATAGTTAATAACAAAGTATTCTAACGTCCTGTAAGGGTTAATCATATTGTCAACTATACGCAACAGTTCATTTATCAATTATCTATTTTTGAACTATACTTTCATAAATTAAAAAAGATAATATCTAATTCATGACTTATATTATATTCATTCACGCCATACGAAAGATTAATTAGAATGTTTTCTAAAATATTATTTTAATGACACTTTAATTCGGATGGTATTGTAAAAAAAAAAATTCATTTTATTAAAATAGAGGAAAGTAGTTACAATCTTATTAAGAAAATGTAGATATTTTTTAACAGATTTTTATTAAAATAAACTTGTTTGTTTTAGTACACTTATGGTTGATTTTAAATAATCTCTAATGATGGATGGTTGGTGTGTTGGTGTGATATAACATATATGTAAAAAAACTGGAACTGTTTCACCCATTGAAAATTTACTGTAGATTCTTGTAGAATAATTAGGAATTTGGAAACATCTTCTTTTAATAAATATCCTTGATATTTCTGATCACAAAAATTCTCAGTTAATTACAAAACACCGGACTGTCTTTTGATAGTAATTACTTGCCTCGTGGGCCACATTTGGATTATATCTCTTGAAAGATTAATTTAGAAAAATGTAGAGTTTCATGTTATGGCTATTCTATACGGACGTTGAAAGCGCGTAAGTCTTGACGCTGCAGAAACGTCAGTTGAATGAGTCAATGTGCAGTACATCTTTACTAGCGTTTTAAGTGTGTTGGCATCATCCGGGCATTTGGCGATTTCAACCTAACTTGATGCGTTGGGAACACTGACGTTGGCAGCACTGGTCAAACTATACAGAGCGTTTACACAGCCGTTGCAACGAGGCACTTCACTCACATTGTTGCTTTTGTTTCAGTGACAGTGAAAGTGCATGCATGATATTTGTGATGTTTGGCACGGAAAAGTGTATATATGAAACCATTGCAATGCGACTACCACTTTATGACATACTCATATAACTGATGCCATAGAATAATAATCCATTGAGTCCCACAAAATCTCAGCTGGGGAAAATCCCCTATGAGGAAAATTGCCCACCATATTTGGTTTTTGTTTTCCCGAGTATAGTGGCTGAAAAAAACCTACTGAAAATGAATGTATTTGTATAACTGTTGCCATGGAATAATAATATTATAAGTCCTACAAAATTCCCGTTGGGTAAATCCACAATGGAGGGAAATTATCTGTTATATTGAGTTTTTTTTAATTTTTAAAGGATAGAGGCTAAACTAAAGGAGCTAGAAAGATGTAGTTTTCACATAAACACATTTTATACTGTCTGAAAAATTATAATACGAACGTGTGAGCATGGTATGTGATTATATCAATGCAAATTATGTTTACAACAACATTATACAAAGAAGAAAGTTAAAACATATGGTCATAAATGATTTTCTTAGGTCATGAGAGATTGGATCAAAAAAGTTATAAAGCCTTATAAATTAATTAAGAATATTTCCAAAACATATCGTGGATTGTGTTGTGATCGTGAGACGCGGAAAAAATTTAGCAGCTTTGTGTCTGGTTGAGTAGATTATATTCGAGAACGCTTATGGCTTAGCATGAAGCCTAAACTGTATTTATTTTTATTATTGAAGATCATTGTGGATACAGAATAAATAATTGAGAACTGTATTACTTACCATGGTTACACAATCACGTCGTACTCGGTGGGTTGGAGCTGCATTGATTACTATAACAGTGTTTCGCTGGCAACATTTTCTCTTAAGAGTCATCCATAGCATCATTGCTTTCTTCTTTACTAACTTCGGTTGTATTTTTCCTGTTGCTGGACACTTCTCCCCCACATTCTCCATACATACCGGTAAAGCGTTACGTTACGATGATATTCATAATCAGGCTCACATATGGATTTACAATTACAAAATATACTGTAAGTCGAATCAAAAACACTAGGGCAGGTGGTAAAGTGGTTGGCAGTGGTGAAAGGTATCCTTTTTTATCCACCCTTCCCCATTTAGTTGTGGAAGAGAGACACTATGCCATGTTGCAAGCTGTGTTGTCTTGCAGCAGCAGATGTTTGTGGCATAACTGGTCTAGATCAAACTCAGCGCTTATTGGCTGCTTTGCAATCATGCTAACGTAAAGTCTGTATCGTAATTTTTTAGGCAATCGACACCAAATACAAACATGGCTACTAGAGATCATCATTGGGAGTTTAGTAGAATTATTCAGGAATAATAAATATTCATTTAAACCTAAATTTGGTAGAGGTGAGTGTTTGAATGACTCAAGTTGAGCTCTATGGTTTTGATTACTGTGATATTTCATCACTTCCATGGTAAAGTAACATTATCAGTGAGAGCACATAAACTTTATACCTGGAGAACCTGCATTTCATCAGTAAATCCATTTTTTGGGCACCACACTATGTGTTGGTTGAGGTATATTAAGTAGTCGCAAGAGAAACCATGAAGCATACAAATGCAACGACAGTAAGCAAATTTGTAACTACGCATGTACTCGGAAGTAATAAAGGTAAAGACCAAAGATATTCAAATCTCACGCCCTACTACTACACTACGTAAATTGTAACCTCATACATATATTATATTTATAAACCAAATCCCAAGTGTCATGTATCAGTTCTGTAAATAATATTATCCATATTAGCGAGAGATTGAAAGATTACCAATTAATTTTCAAACAGGAAGAACAAATGCCTGTATCGATCATACGGGTGGCCATTGGATGATGGTATTAGAAGAGAATATACTGTTCATGCTGAGTGGTAACAAACACACATAATCTAATATCAAGGTCAAAGTCTTAAATTCATAGCCCGAAAAAATATTTCAAATCGATCACACAAGCTTATCAGAAGCTTTGGAACGAACTTATATGCGGAAATGACTCCGTTCAAAATTTTCACTTGCCTTTTTCTGAACCCATTGTATGGTCATGCGTGGATGTACGAGTAGCCTGACCAGACGTTCTGTCCCAGTCAATGTCATCCACTCGTTCTCTGGCAGCTGCATTTGACCAGCCACACTCATCTATTTCAAATGTGCAGTCTCCAATTGTTGCAGCTGCTATCTGAGGAGTTGCTAAACATTTTAAAATACATAATTTTAGTAAATTAATTTAAAATATCCATTAAGCTAGAAACCAAAAAACTTAATCTTCAAGGTTGGTTTTACAAAATAGCTATTGGATTCTAACATAGGGAGGCTTGGGTTTCACTAAGGCTCCATCTTATAATCTACGCCAGAGTGTAACCCAAGGTGAGATTGCCACCTTTAAGGGTAAATGAAGTGTAGCTTACATTTAAATTTAATAATATGGCATAACTAATAAAATTGGGCCATAGCGTCTTCCATAAAGTAAAAGTGCTACCTTCAGGGGTAAATGGAAAGTACTTAGATATATTTGTGTATAAAATTAAGTCACACATATTAATTTGTGGAAACCTAATTAAGTCATTTTTATTTTATTTCTGTTTTAATAGCTTAAGTAAATTAATTAAAAAATATGATCACATAGATTAAATAGCCGCAATAAAATATATTCTGTAGACACATATACTTTGAATATTTTTCCAAACGTTTTATTTTTTCATTTGATTTGATTTGTCATTTGTGACTTATATTAATTTAACCATCTACACCATGATTTTGAAGAAGCTTGGTTCATCATAAGTCCCGGAGGAAAATATTTTTTTAATCGTTTTTATGTTCAATATTTTTTATTCGCCAACTTACCGAATAATGGAAATTAAATACAATTATGGGGTTCGCAAAACTAAATAATTATTTAAAGATGAATGTGGCGTATTATCTTTACATTCGCTACGATAAAACTATAAGCTGTGGTGGTGATTAATTAATCTAAAGCAAAATGATGTAGGGACATATTTGCCCAGAAACTAACAAATAACTTTAAGCATATACATATTCCCTAAGAAAGCATTAGTAACATGTATTTAACTTAAAAAAATTATGTTTGCTATCTAATACTGAAAAATACACAACTATTAGGTAAAATGCGTCCAAATCGACTACTATACCAACCAAATTCATGAATTTAGTGTCCTTTTGTTGTAAAAGTGTTAATAGTGTAAATACGTTTGTAAAAATTCCTTAGCTTTGTTAGATGTGAAGATAATTTGACAAACAATACGGTGGTAAAATACACCAAATCTATTTATGAAGATATTAGATAGGAGCCTAGTTCCAGTTATGAAAGTTATGCGCAGGTGAGTAAAGATGGAATATTTATGAACACGTCAGAGACTTTCCATTCAGTGAAGAGAAAAATAATCAGCTATTTTGTCATTCTTTCTTCTAAGCACAGAACTCACAGATACACAGAATGAATGTCTAGTCAGGGCCTACGTATATTATGAAAGGCAGCAATGTTTTAATAAAGTATCGGAAAATATACAAAAGTATCAAATTATTTGTTTGCTGTGCATGTTTATATGGGCAATTGAAATCTATTTTTAAGTCATAGATTTATCTGCTAGTGGTTTGCTTTTTCTATCTAATGAGTTTCCAATCTGTAGCTCATAAATAAAAATAGTTATTTTAATGAAGTAATCATACCATACCATACCATAATCATAACTATACAAGTAGTCATTCCATTTTCGATCTCTTTTTCTCTCTTGCGTGCCAAGCCGCCAGTCTGTGATATCCACATCCGGGTTTGAATCCCGTATCCAGGTGTCAATGGTGGAGTAAGCAAAAATAAATAATAGCTTTGACCGTTTTCACATTTAAACTCAGCACAAATGATGCTACAACACTAATTTTATTATTCTGTCTCTCTCTAATTTGGTTCTCACGCTTGCCTGAAGATATAAGCTCGAATCCCTGTTGCGTGTGTGTACCGAGGTCAGTTTTCCCCCTCATCGTCCGTGTCCTGTGCCCTTGACGGGTAGTAAGACACAGTTCTAAATACCAATAAGCTTAACCTCGTGGCTATTAGCGGGGGAGGTAAGGGTATTGAATACATGTAGACCGTGTCGTTCTGCCTTCACACAAATGCAGGGACATTTTATATCTTTCGTGGCCCAGATATTACTTAAGAATTTATGCAGTTGACCATGTCGCTCTGTCTTCACACAAATGCAGGTACATTTTATATCTTCCTCAGCCCAGATATTACTTAAGAATTTATGCAGTTATATATTTCGCCAAAATATAATTGCGAACATTAAATTATTTTTTCTGTTATAAGTGACTTGAGGAATAAAACTGTTGTTTTTTCACTTTATACATGGGTAGCAAACTACCGTCACAATGCATTGTATACTTGCATCGATGGTCACATGGTATAAGATGTCACTAGACGGCTGATGGCAAGGTGATCGACGTTTGATTTTCTCCCGAGCCTGAACTATTTACCGTTATATTTCATTCGCGCTAACTCTCTCACTGAGGATAGACGTATTTCTCCTCTGCTCCGTCTAGAGGGATAAACGCTGATTACTTTTATAAATACAAACCATATATTGTTGCTTCAGGGTTCAAGTCCCTTAGAGGGCAACAAACACTAGGGTGGTTTTCTACACTCCCTCCACACCTGAAGTTCGAGGTTCGACACCCGTTAAAGAGGCCCTTCAACTTCATTATCAGCGCTGTCTATCCCAGATGTCAATTTTTAATTTATTTATTTTAGCCCCCACGTATCCCTTCTGTCTGTTTCAAACCATGCCAAAACATAAATTGACCTCTGGGATAGACCGCACTGATAATGAAGTTGAAGGCGTGGGTGTAGGTATCCGTTATGGACCGGAGGAGCAAGGTAGAAATGTTCCGGCGTTTACGTGGAGTGAGTGAAAATAGAAAACCACCATAATTCAGCCGAGAGAGATTCAAACCCATGACATCCCTGCCATAACTATATAAGTGACACGTATTCTTTCTGGCAAAACGTCCGGGTTATCTGCTTTTATAAGAAATGTACCCACATTTTAACGAAGTTTGCGGAAAATCACCTTCGGTCCACCCGCCCTAGAATCGAACCCTGGCCAAGAAAATACTAGACATGCCGTTTTAATATACATGGTGACCTAGTGGTCTAGGGGTAAGGTGTCGGACTTCTGTGCTGGCGGCCGGGGTTCAATCCTCGGTTCCGGCACAGATTTATCTGATTACTAAACCCTTCCTTCACCTCTGACAAGACATCTTGTGTATGTGGGGAATGCCAGTTCTCCACCGTGGTTCGGATTTCACGTTAAACTGTAGGTCCTCCATTTCATTTCACAATCACCCTACCATTACACATTAGCGTAAAGTGCGTATAAGCCGAACGGGTAGTAAGACGCGGTGCTAATAATAATAATAATAATATATACATATATGTATATATAAAACAAAGTGTTTCAAATATATATATATAGCTTATGGTGGTAAAATGTAAGGTGTGCACTTAATCCTGCGACATAGAATGCCTCATCTCCCTTGCTCCTCCCACAGATCCCGTCAGGCTCATGAAGGTCATGTTTGTGTGCTTTCTTTGTGTTGAAGTAGATGCCTGCCACACATTCTATTTTGTCAGCATAAGGTATATTTTTGAAAAAAAAAAATTAATATTTTTATTTTTCAATTTTTATTATTCAATAGGACATGTTTGAACGGGTAAGGTCAGGTACGAAATACGAGTCATAAATCCAGGATAGCGGTTAGGCCTACATATAGCTTGCAATGGCTGCACGATGCACCGAGCTAAACATTTAGCTCAAATTTTAATAGAGTGCATTGTCACGAGAATTAGGAATGTGTACAAGGATTAAGCCTTCTATCTCTATTAGAGATGACTTAAAAAAAAGTGGTTGACGGATTTGATGAATGAGGCAGTGAACTAATAATATAAGGTACAGTAGCCCCATGGCTTCTTTGGTGCTGACTGGCAGCTTTAAAAAGCTAGCAGACCAAATTACGTATCCCTACGCCGAACCAGATGATCTGAAAAAACATGTGTTTAGCAGCTGTCACTTTTGACAATCGAATTTTAGGTCTATACCTAAATGTTGACTGCCAGAAGTCAGCTGTGAGCTGTCAGTCAGCACCAAAGAAGCCATGGGGCTACTGTATATGAAAAGGATTTTAGTTAACAAAATACATAAGTATTATTATTACTGGCTATCTATAATCCCAATACTCTTTTAGTGGTGTATATATTATTTTCTTTCGTGGTGAACATGGTGAAAGATTTGTTTTATCACATTTTCTTCTAATATCTCCAATGTTGACCGTTTTAATGGCTTGCGCTCTAAACCAAAGTAAACTTGATTGAATTTCTTTTTTTGTATAGCTCTTATCTGGTTCTATTTCTAAGATCACCCACCCCCTCTCCCTATCAACACCAGAACCTATAATTCCTTCTTTTACTCTTTGATTCAAACTAGAGTACAGTTCGGGATAGTTTATTCAAGCAGCAGAGTGATATAGTACAAAAATAATAATCTTCAAATCATATTTATTTCGTATTTACCACTGCGACCATGGTAATTTTTAACGGAAACGTCTTAATTACCCTGCTTTGAAGGGACCAAGATTGTATTTGGTTTTTGTCTCCTTCTGAATCACGATTTAATTTTAATAAATACGGTAAATGATCTATTTAGGTATCTACTTAATAAAATAAATTAAATTATACGGTAATCACCATATCCTTACCCTCTTCATAAACTCAAAATAATAATGTATAACCCTTCTCGGTGGCGTAATTGGCTAACGTTCTAGTCGTGTTAAGCTCGACTGCTGAGGACGGGGAGATCGAGGTTCGAATCTCGGTCGGGTGAACTGGGG
>CABFOW010003970.1:14996-64097 GCA_902141385.1 Timema californicum
CCCCCCCCCAAGATATCTATAATCTTGATGAAACAGCTGCAACAACTGTTCACAAGCCACCTAAAGTCTTGACAGCTAAAGGAAAGCGAAACATAGGACAAATTACATCGGCAGAGAGAGGGACACTTATCACTTTTGTTGCTCTTGTTGATGCAACTGGAAAAGTAGTGCCATAATTTCTGATACTCCGAGTTAATTTCAAGAAGAATCATATCCTTTCAAACACTCCAGTGGAATAAAAAAGCCGCATCTCCATCAGGATGGCTGGACAGTGATTTATTTCGACCTGTGTTGCAACATTTCTGAGATCATGAGCGACCAACAAATGAAAGTTGAGAAAATAAAAAAGTGTAGAATAAAGAGAAAACTCTTTGAAGTATCATTGTTGAATATTTCATTATTCGCTAGTTTCACTTGGTTATTTCCACCCCTATTCCCCCTCACTCAACTCTGCGTGCCTGCAGATTTCTCGGAATTTGCCACCCCTCTACACTCTTCCAACCCTCTTACACCTGTCTTGTACCACTCCTCAAACAGTGTGCGTTGAATTCCAATCTTGATCACATCTCAGTGAACCTCATCCTCGGATCAAGACCATTGCTCCCAGGTATTCCCGGATCTCCAGTCAAAGACACCCCTCGGAAGGTAGGCTCCACATAGCACATCTTTTTTTTCTAAACCAACGTTCAACTCCCGTCTCTGTTTTAGTGTACCTAAAACTGGTCCTCCGAAATTAAATTACTTGTTTTTGTTAGTCTTAACTACATTAAACAGATAGATCGCTCATACACTCATCATGTTCTGATTCGGAGGAACTTCCGGATGAATCCAGCCCAGGTTCTTCAATGTAATTACCCTATTAAGTGAGACAAACGATGAACTTGAAATTTCTTTCTCTGTTGGTTCCTTTGTATTGGTAAAGGTTTATGGAAAAACTAAATCAACGTTTAGGTATTACATTTGTGAAATTACAAATAATGATGAAGATAGAGTTAAAAGAATATTTTTAAAAAACTACCATCAACAATGAAATTTATGAGAACAGAAGAATCATCATTTGTTTACAAAAATAACATTGTAATGATGCTGCCTGCTCCTGTAAAAGCAAGTTCAGCAAGATATGCCTATATTGTATCTTTTACTATCGATTTGAGTGACTACAGCATTCACTAAAAAAATGAGACTTAAGTTGAATAATTTAATAAGTCCAAACTTGTTTGTCTTAATCAGAGTATTCATTTTTTTTTTTACAGTTTAAGTAAGAAAACTCAATGTTTAAAGTAGCTACTAAATTAATATTAATATCTTTAAAACTTTTCTTTGAAAAATTAAAAATAAATACAAATCACAGTTATAGTTTTAGTAAGAATATTTGTATGGCTCCCTTAACCTGCCTTTGGGGTTAACTGGACCAAAATTTCTTAACATAGGTTTTAACTAAATTAGATCAAACCATTAGTACTAAAACCTGTAAACGTTCGAATTATAATCCTCAATGTTTGTTAAAACTGAATACATTATAGATTTTGTCTCATTCTTAAGAGAGAAATATATATATTTGAATAATGGCCCAGTTACCCAGTCTCCCCTACTGAGGATGGTTTTTCCTAAATGATTTTCAACTTTCAATGAAAATGTGGGTACACTTACTTTAATTCAACCTTCCTCATACCTAACCCATTATTGTAATTAGTATATAAGCCAAAAAGGAAGTAAGACGCGATGCTAGGAAAAAAATAAATACAAAATTATTGGAATTATTTTTACTTAAGAAAATTATAGTTTTCTTTTTAATGATGCCCCCTTAGTAACGTTGATGTTCAAAATGGCCCTTATGATCAAACGAATTTGACATGAATATATCAAATATGTCCATTGCCAGATATGAAGAAAATGCCTTCTTTGACTTCCCTAGCTTGACCACTAATAATTCAAATCTACCTTCATGAGAAAGTTGAACATTACAGAGAACAATTCCAAGTCCAGACAACTACCATGACAAGAGTTGAAGAACAAGAATGAAAGAGCTTCAGCCAGAACCTACAATACCTCTGATAAGAGCTAGTCCCTTTTGGTGACTCCTTGCCAATCCTAATTTTTAAGTTCATACCCCACCAGATTTATCATAATTATAGGTCCTAATTTAAAATCAGTTGTGTTGAGAGTACCATATTATATTAGTCAGTTCCAGTAAAAAGTTAGGACATTCCTGCAAGATTTAAATTCAGTTTGGTAATTCTGTTTGCAGCACCCAGACAGAATTCAAATGAAAATTTAATGATATTTATATTGTAAGATAATTCTGTGAAAACTATCATTTGGAGTTTTAAAACAGCATTCCTATTTTTAAGTACTTTCTAAAGAAAGTGTGTGTGAAGTAATACCAAAATATTTAAAAGTGTAGATTGTGAGAATTTAAATAAAGTGATGTATATAACCAGTATGTAGTGTTGATTCACCCTGCATCTGTCTTTTTTTGGGGATGTCAGGAGGTGAATCCTAGCCAGATGCGCTTAAAGGTTTTTTTGTGTGTGTAATTTTCCAATATTACTCTAAATTAATGCAGGTGCATTTTCCTGGTGTTAAAGAAAAAATTAAAAAGTCTTTAAAAAAATCACAACACATTTAACCTTGCATCTGTCAAAATTAACAGCTACAAAACACATTGATTCAAGAATGAAAATATGTAACTTTATGAACTGTTTAATTGGGTTCTTTTTATGGCAATTTAAATTTTCCTACTATACAAAAGCATTGGCAAGCATATTGGAACTTTAACACATGGAAATTTGTGCAATTAATTTGATCGAGTTCTAAAAGAAACGTCTATGTAGTAGTACTTATTTGCAACTAAATATACTAAATGATAATATTAACTCAAAACAGTTTAACAATTAGGAGGATGAAATAATAAATAAAGTGTGCCATAAAAATCATATACAAACAAGAGGTTCTAGGGCCTTCATTACTAGCCAAAATAATTAAGTGATATATTTAAATAATAATTACTCTCAATAGAGAATATGTAAAATAAACACTTGGCAGTGTTAAAAACTGAAGAACTTTGCAAAAATAAAAAAAATCACAACATATTATATCTAACACATTCAATATGCTGAGTAGGACTTTAAAAATAAAACAGTATTACCGGAAACAGCAATTTCATTTTAAAAAAATGCACAAAGCCAACAAAGTTTTTTTGGTGCCGAGTCTGGAGTTGTATCCCATTCCCCTAGCTTGTTAACAGAAATGTTCACTTCTTCTTGTTTTTATTAGCTGTGCCACGGGGGGGAGTCACAGGACGGTTATTGGCATTTAAGCTTCCATAGGTGAACTTGCGCTTGTCAGCAGGCTAGAACATTTAAAAATACAATTGTAAACATGAATTACAAATTTAAGAAAAAGTAATGAGCTTGATTTAGGAGAATCAAGTGGAAAAAAGGCTAGGTTTCTTTAGTTGTGTTAAATAATAATAGTTAAAAAAATTTCACGTATCTTTATTTATTTTAAATTACATTGGATGTATCTTTTTTAAAAGCACTTATAAACACAGGTTACTAGGACAAAACACAATATCTCAAGAGTGGAATACTATACCAAGGTTGAAGGAAAAAACGGGTTTGTTTGTATTTATGTTTGAATGTTAATCGGCACAACAAACCTAAAATTAATAGGCCTCTATATTAATGATGTTACAATAAAAAGATAATATGAGACACTATCTAGATATTAAATAAACATGACTAATGCTAAAATTTAAATAATTTTGTTTTGGAAAATAATCAACTATTTGTACCCAAAATTAAATAAATAGTTTAGATATGTTTAACAAAATTAGCAAGATCCTTTTCAGGATACCAAATTATTAAATAAACACTTGAAATTGTCATAAAATATACTAAGAGGTGTCCAAAGTAGACAAAATATGTTTTATATTTGTGTATACGGTAGGTTACATAGAGAGCCAGGAAGATCTTGGACAGAGAGTATAGATATAAAAAAAATAAACCAATGGGGGTGGGTTGGGGCGGCGGTAAAGAGACTGTATTGGTGGTTTCACAAATTTGCAAAGTTGTTCCGATTTTTGTATTGTGTCGCACACCAGTCTGAAAAGTAAAACATATTTTTCAAGTTTGAGAGCAGTTCTGCTTTCAAAATAACAAGAAGTTTTCTTTGGAAGGCATGAAATGAATGAACAAGAACAGTAACATGTTTCAGACATTCTGAGATGAAAACAAAACTTGTGTCTCTTAGTTCATCATTTACCTTATAACATGAATCACTCTCACCTACTCTATTAAAAACATTTTTGCACTGGAAGAGTGCATATAGTTCTTACCAAGCAATAAATGATGGTATGTTTTTAAAGGTGTATCATGTCCTTGCAGGGTTAATGTGTTTAAATTAATTAGTCCCAACAGTCACGAGTTTTACATTCTGGTATGTAAAACACACACATTTAGTCCCAATAGTGCAGTTACTTTGTATTAACTCATAAAATTTATAAAATCCGATCTTTTCATATGGGTACTTTAATTTGAAAAGTTGGTAGATTTCTCTAAGATTACAAAGTATTACACTTTTGGACATAAGTCCGACAACCATACTTTTTGTTGATTGAAATCTATTCTTTCTTGCTGGAAATTTGTCTGGCTTCATCACAGCAATACAATTCCTTCAATAACTTAACCATGTCTTCAAGTAACATTTTTCCAAGTATCGGATCAGGTGAATAATAATTTCCTTTTCTATCAATAGTTTTTTTTTGCCTTCCTTGCAATGTATTTATTTACACCAAATTCATTTTATAATCTTTAAGAGACCAGCTTTTTAGATAATCTGTCAAAATTTTCTCTTTTGTTTGCAGTTTGATTTTTCTTTTCTTTAGATGATGAATAGACTTTTTTAATATGAGTAGGACCAGAAGTCTCAAAATCTGCATGAGAAATTTCTTTCTCAATTATATTGTTATTCATCTGATTAGGCTCTCTTTTCCTAACTGCAATCTGCATAAAGTGCATATTTTTATGTGGGGTTTGATTTCACAATTTAGTAAGGCCATCAAATCATTTATTTTCCTATAGTCTTTAATAATACAATGTCCGTCCCCCTTCCTCCCACCTTTTTTTAAATGGTTGCAACAAATTTTGATCAATTATTTTACTTCATATTTCTAATCGTGTGTTTAATAATTTTAGTTTAAAGTGGCATAGTTTTATTTAGGTTCCACCAAAGTGGAAAAGTAACTATCCAGTACTTCCTTGAGAGCTACAACAGGCAGTGACACATCGGATAAATATACTGTATATTGCTCTCACTCGAGGATGGAGCACCGCCGTCGCCGCCATTTACCTGCCGAGGTTTCAGCCACCGCCTCTAACTCCATACGGGTTCCAGCCATCGAAAGGCGGTGGAGGCAGCTCCAGCGGCACGTTCCGACGGCGTGAAAGAGGCCAACGGAAGTAAGACGACTAGTTCAGAAGAATAAGTATTTAATTGTATTAATGTTAAAGTGTCCACTTTCTCTGTTTAAAAACTGTATCTCTGTATGATGATCCAAATAAAGGCTGCCAGGCGACCTCTCTCGCTCTGCTGCCTTCAGCCCTCCATCGACCCCGCGCGCGCTCGCTACGAAAAAGTATAAAAGCGAGGGGTGATGGAGAGCTGGAGGTCAGTTGGATGCGGGAGAGGGACCCAACATCTTGAAAGTGTCACTTTTCTTTAGTAATCTGAGCTGCTCTTTGATGTGCTTGTTTACCGTATAGGTAGTCAGTGTTTCTCAATATGAGAGGAATCTTTTTTTAAAAAAAAGCATATATAAGAAAGATTTACTAAATAAACACGTCTCAAAGTGTAAATTCTTTTCAGTAGCCCTTAATGAAAGTACCAATGTAATTGATATAAGTACAGTGCTAATTTTTGCTAGAATATAATTGACAATTTTTTTTGTCAAAGAAGAGTTGCTTGATTAATGCAGTTTTGTACATGTACTACTGATTCTGATTCATATAAAGCTTTGAGCTCTGTTGTAAATAAGTATAGTGGATTTTCAAAATGTTCCTGTATATTATTATTATTAGCACCGCGTCTTAGTACCCGTTCGGGTTATACGCACTTACGCTAATGTGTAATGGTAGGGTGATTGTGAGATGAAATGGAGGACCTACAGTTTAACGTGGAACCCGAACCACGGTGGAAGCCTGGCATTCCCCACATTAACAAGATGTCTTGTCAGAGGTGAAGGAAGGGTTTGGTAATCAGATAAATCTATGCCAGATAAAACATTTTATTTCTAGTTGTAAATAATGGGTGGTTGAGAGGCAATGCTTTGGACTTCAAAACAAATACCGTGTACATGTAATTTAAAAAATAAACACTAAAAGAAATCTATGAGCATACGGAAAGGGTCACTAAACTGAAGAAGCGAATTTGCAACGCTTTTTATATGTTAAGTAAACAATTTTGCTCTAACGCCATAGTATAATAAACAATTAAAACATTATTTTTTAATTAAGTTTCAAATGATATAGAAAATAATAATAAAGAGCCGTTTTGTCACTATTTCGGAACAAAGAACACAAAAGATCAAATACCCGCATGAATATTAAATGTCAAATCGAAGGTTGTGCAGATGCTTTCCTACAACTAGAACGGTGACGATGGCGCATACGGTGACTTTTACACATGCACAGATGTTCTTGTATTACAAAATGCTGCAATGTGGCAATAGCCTTTACTATGAAATTTACGTATAATGATCACAATTTTAATTAATTAATATGCAGAAAAACAATTTAAATATAGGTTGTTAGAAAAATAGTTTAACACTTTAAAAAATTTGACTATATTTTATAATTCCAGTCATTTTTAGGAAACTTAAGAAATTCTCCGACATTTCCCAGATTTTTTCAGGTCAAACCAAATTTCTTGACATTTACCTGTTTTCCAGATGGTTGGCAGCCCTGGTATTCAACAACAATTTAGAGTATAACATTCTATAAACGACCTTAAGAAGAAACAGGATTCTTTAATGGCAACATTCAGAACATAACTAAATAATGCTAAAGAAAGTAGAAGTGGCTAGGGTGCAGATGATGTTTACAAGCCAAACTGGTTTGAATTCAAGAAGATGGCAAACTTTTAAATGCCATTGCAGAACTTTATAGGTCACAACTATAATTGCCCATCTCAGCCTCCTTGTTTGGCACGAATGTTCATTGTTCTCGACCCCAACTCCCTAATTCTATATTGACTCCTAGGTTGGGCAAATAGGTGCATGTGTGTAGAAGTGCGCTTGTGATTCTACGAACTGTTTGGTAAGTAGTTTGTGAAAAGGCGAATATTTGCCTTTTGGAAAATGCCACATGTTTAGCGCTGGCTTTAGATTTATGTTTAGTTAACAATCCAAGCATTAAAAAATAATAATCTTACATCCATTTCAAGCTTGACACCTTAGACTATGAACTTTGCTTAGGCCTAGGTACTTAGGCTAGGCATATTTGGTGCTGTTAACTCCAAATCTAAGGGACATAAAAATCAGAAACAGCAGTTAATGGCCAAAAGGGAAAGATGCATACAATTTTTGCTGCAAAAGAGTTAAGTAATATAACACAGACTTTGTTAACTGACTTATTATATCAGTACATGAAAATGTATATTGCATGACTGAAATGGCCTACCAATCTAGCCTGGAAAGGTATATTCACAAAATTTCCAGGGTTATTTTAAGTGCCACAATCATCATGGGATCGATTTTACTTCCCCGTCCAAGGATATTTAGAATAAAGACAAAAATTAACACTTAATCACAACACTTTCGGTTTTCGCATTTCATTTTCTAGCACTTTGCTTTCTGCAGAAATATTCTTCTTTTCACTTCTAATTTCTTTTTGGTCCAATGCCGTTTTTCTTTTTTGATTCAAGTCTACTTCAATTATTTACTTCGTTTCTTATTCATGATGCAATCCTTACAGCATAAAGCAACGTCTTTGAAATTGTTTAACAGTAGGATCTTACTAATTCAATTCTGATTCATTTGAAAAATTGGATAAATCGAACCCAAAGCCCATGAAATTCCCATTTAAATAAATGGTAAAAAATAGCTTATTATTTGAATTTTAGAAGTAAATATTTGATAATTTAAAGCCTATACAATGCTAATTTTTAAGTTATTACCCATTTAAAACTTAGCTTAACAATCTATATTATATCACCCCATATGCCAAGAATATAAAAGTTCTCTAGAATAGGGGACTAGGACTAGAATTTTATCACTTCTGTGTGACAATGTAATCCCGTTCTAGAATCTTTTGAACTTTTTATTGGATGTTAAGGGAGGTGCAAGTAATGATTTTTAGATAATTGCCCCTGGGAAGAAAAGCCATCCAGAAGAATATGGATACCCTACATTCAAATCACTTATTTTGATTCTGAATAGAAAAGTCATTTTTCCACTAATGAAATGTACACAGCAACCAGGAGTGTGTTAGACATCTGAGTCATTGGCAGTTGCCAGTTGTGATTATACAAATCAAATAAAAGTAGTAAGATAATAATAATAATAATAATAATAATAATAATAGTATGCATAAAAATGTTAAATCATACACGATTGTCAAACAAAAAATTAATGAGCCCTAATCAAATTAAGCCTTATGATTTTATGCAAGTTCAAGTCATTTTCCAAGAGGTTTACACTAGTGACCCAAGATTTTTTTCTAGAAATTTATATATAAAGTTGTGTTTTGAAACACATTCCAGCTTAATTTAGTTTTCATAATTTTCCCGGTTGGTGGCCACCTTGATTATCTTTAACAAAAGTTATACAAAGTTTCAAATAATTCAACATGGATTTGGTAGATCCATAATGGATCCTGAAATTGCAATATTTAGTATCAACATGTGATTTATATTTAGATGTTTGCTGATGAAAGTCTACTAAAGTTCTAGTCTTTTATATTCTTGTAAAGTGTAGCCATGAAAAAATTATGGCAGAAATAAAATAATAATAATTTAATTTTGTATAAGAAACATTAAAATCAAAACACAAAGATGCATGAAAAATAAAGACTGTCCCATAATAAATAAAACTAACAGGAAATTCTATGGCAGAGTGATTAAGGAGAAAGGGCAGGTGGTGAGTCAAAGCATCCTTTTCATTCTCCTTGAAAGCTCCAAATGTATATTTTCCTGGAAATAATGGTTCGGCAAATGAATAACTCATGCCTAATCAACCACAACTATGAAATGTAAGATCATGAGATTCTTTTACAGACCCAGTCACAATTAGTCTTCAAACTGAAGATTAGGTTTGTTTAAATAATATGGCCTATATAGGGCATAAGCCATTTGAGTTCATACATTTTAGTCAAATTCAATGTAAATCTATACAAAAATTAATTGTGATATGAAGCTCAGAGATTTATGCTACTTTCTAAATAATAAATATTAAAAAAAGTAATTTTTCAGAACACTTGAAAATCGGCTTTACATATTTTATATATTTATGTTATAGGTTGACTGTTTATAAAGCATATCATTGGAAGACTTAAAAATAGATATTAAACGAGCTTATCATACAATTTGGATACACAATATAGTTTACCTTAAGGATTTGGAATGAGCACATCAGTGTTTCATCTACTGACATCATAGCCCCAGCATTATCAAATTCACCACAGTAATTAGGAGCAGAAAAGAGTGTAACTAGTTGCCGTTTGGCAAAGAATTCATAGCCATCTTCAACAACCTACAAAAAAAATATAGCAAACAGCCCGTGCAGTGTACACACTATACGAATTTTAATTTCAAAACAAACAGATTGGGATAAGTAAGGTAGAATTTATAGGAAATGTATCTACATTAGAATATTGGGTGAGAAACCATTTATGAAAAGTGGCCCTAGGTGAACCAAGCCACCAGCAATCCAATTTATTGCAAAAAGTTATGCCTTTGACCACAAAATCACCCGTGTGGGTAAAGAAGCATTTCACTCAACACTTTATATCAGAGGTGCCCAACATATGGCCCACAAATGGATTTTCTATGGCCGGTGTGAGATAAAGGTAATGTGGAATTTATTTGGTTTGTATGTTGGATTGAAAATACTACTAATGTATCACATCTTTAGACTCTCCATAAGGATAAAATGAACTATCACAACCAATTCTTTATAATCAGCCAGACTAGTCCAAATTCCTAAATGTAAGTTCTGGTTCTCTTTTCGCTGTAAATGCAATGGCAATGGTTACATTCTATACACCATTAGACATCTTGTTTCCATCAATGGATAAGGGTTAGAACTAGGAGCTTGTCTGATAATAGAATTTCATTCTTTAACATTCCAAAGTGGATGAAAAACCTCCCCCAATCACACCACCAGTACAAGTATTGAATACCAGTGTGGTGGTGTACCCACAGTTTGAATTTGTGTATTTGGTCGTGGCTTCTATAGGCTCAAAGAAAATATCAGTGTGGTGTGTATTTTTTTTCAAATACCTGGTTAAAAGTTATGTTTTTTTCAAAA
Organism: Timema californicum; assembly: GCA_902141385.1. NCBI lineage: Eukaryota > Metazoa > Arthropoda > Insecta > Phasmatodea > Timematidae > Timema > Timema californicum. Next base: position 25,522 of record CABFOW010003970.1, read on the forward strand.
TGTAGAAAAAGATAGTGAATGTTGTGTTTTTAATGAAAAGTGGGAGTGAGCAAAATCTTGTTGCCTTTTTATGAGTGTCTTAGTGGTGAAAATCTTCCAGTTTTATTAAAATTTAAAAGGAAATATTTATATCCATTTGGTAGTACCTGTATTTGTAAACAAACGTTTTTAAGAATTAAGATAATAAAATCAAGTAGCACTACCACATTATGGATGAACATCTGCATGCAGTACTGTGACACTTGTATATCCAAACTTACTCCAGATATCAACACACTGGTGCTTGAAAAGAAAGCTAAGAAACCCCACTAAATTGGTGAGTTCGTGTATTATTAAATAAACATATTTATCCTTTTTGGTAAAATTATGTTTATTAAATTATTTAAAATAAATTTAGTTAAAAAAAATATTGAAGCACTTCAAGGTAGATTGTAATCGAGTATATAGTAATTATTGTGTATGTTGTTGAGGGAACAAGAACACTAATACAAGCAAATATGTATATAATGTTGGAGCATGAACTTTATACACACACACACACACACACACAATGTTGGAGCATGAGTTTTATATATAATTATATGAAATGTTGGAGCATGGATGTTAACTTCAATATATTATATATTTCACAGTTCCCCATTTTTTGAATGTCAAAAATAGTGCGGAAGAGGTGGAGGTATCCAGCCTGCCAGAGGAGAGAAGTTGTGTCACTGGGCCCGTTTATAATTTAAGTTGGGCACCTCTGATTTATACAAGCCGGACTCATGATCATTTTACAAAGATTTAAAACAGCAAATGTATTAGATATAAAAAAAACCTCTCCTCCCCATATATATTCAGAAAATTAATAAATAGCATAGTTTTTATTAAATTCATTTCAGTATCGAGATCAAATGAAGAGTTTAAGATAAATTACAAATATACTAATGTTTTGCAGTTATAAACTAGCATTAAACTTAATTAGTTTCTTAATAATATGACCTTATACAAATATTCTAATTTTAATTTAGCATGCATGTTTAAGAATATTTATTTTTATATATAAATAAAATCAGTTACTAATGATAGCATAATAATAATAAACATATATACATACTTGATGAGCACGACAGATGAGATCAAAATCATGTTTGTGCAGAAACTTTGCTACCACTTCTGCTCCAAATGTGAATGACACACCTCTATCATTTTCTCCCCAACCCATTGTATCCTAAAATTAATAATTAGTTTTTACACATTTTAAATCCATCAAATAATACATTAAATGTGCCTATCTATGAAATATATTTATTAGGTTTTAAGGTAAGACCAGGATTCCTATGGTAGCATAATCATTAACTCATGTATTAATTTGACCACATATTACAAGCTTAAAACATCCTTAGATTAACAGTCTACAAAAATTTATAATCTATATGCATATAGCTTTATAATCTATATACATAATGACAGTAAGGAGCTTATATAATATTTTACATATAATGGTATTTTCTATGTTGATAATTATAGTTATAACATGGTAGAAAGGAAAGTATTTCCACACTTATTCATTATATCAATAGATAAATGTCATATCACTTTTAATAGATACAAATTAAAAAAATAATCAATAATTTAGCAAAATGTATGGATTTGCAAGTATTATATTTTCAAGTTTAAAGGGGGAGAGTGGGGAAGGCGAAGGAAATGCCAACAAAGTGGTCACTGTGCAAACAGCCAATGGGGTGTCAAATTAACAAAACTGATTGTTGAAGGGATGGAGTCAGGTAAACAAAGGTATAGAAAAGTATCATCCTGGAGAGCTTTAAGAACATAAATAGCTTAATCTACTATTTACCATACCAAGTATACCTTAGTTTAAAAATGTACTTGGTACATTTTACCAATAAAGGTTGAAGTATTACCTTCACAGATTATGAAAAGCTATACAATATTGGAAAAACGCAGGGTAAGCTTTCCAGCTTACAGAGTAAATAAATGAAAGGTAACTCTGGAAAATTATTTATACTTTAATTACTCTCTCTGGAAAGAGCCCAGCACAAAGTGAACAATTGCATTCCAGGTAGAGAGGGAATTGATAGATATTGTTTATATTAAAACATAAATGGCACAACACAAATGTACTAACTTTCTCATATATTGAGTGTATAAAGTCAGAAACAAAATTATTTTCAAAACTATGGTTTCAGGAAACTACCTTTAAGTAAGTTTTCTTCAGAAAACTATCATATCTTGTCTATCCCAATACATACTTATTTTAATTTGTAACATAATTGTTCAAATTTTTTTGTTTTATTTCAAATTTTCAAAAATAAAATATTTGTAAGCTACCCTGAAATTTATATTTATAAAAAAAATCTTATTTGTAATGAAAAATAGCAACATTATAATGCTTTTTATTTAAATTTAAATATGATTATTTATTCCACCCAAGCACAAATCAGTACTTGTAAGCTTTCTAAGATGCTCACTTGAGATGTGCTTAAGTTAAAAACCTTGAGCTTGCAGACCCTTAGCCAAATTGTAACAATAATAAACCAAAAAAAGTTGTATTTGCTAAATTGTAGAGTATATATGCTTAAAATGATGAAAAATTTAAAATTCATGAATAATATTGCTATCGGTTTTTACAATAAAAATTGTACCTGCTTTGGTGGCCGCATGGTCTAAAGCGCTAATCTAACAATAGATTAGACTGCTGATGACTGGGAGATTGATCGATCTTTGTCAGGTGTACTGAGGGTGGTTGGTTATACCTGAACTGTTTCCCACTCTCTCCATACAAATGTGGGTACACTTTCACTAATTCAACCTTTCTCATCCCTAACCCATTAGCTTAATTATAATTAGTACATAAGTTTATAAATCAAATTGATATTAAGATATGGTGGTAAATAATAATAAAAATTAATTTTTTTCTTATACCTTTCTACTTATTTAGGGTTGCCCAATTTTCTTATTACAAAACTTCCTAGAGTTCCAATTTTTCCAGACATTTAAAAAATCTGGTTGGCTACAAAACTTATTTTATAAAATTGCCCGGATTATACAGGTTTTTCAGGCATTTTCAAATTTGTATTGTAACTGTATCTTCCAGTTTCCTTTGGAGGATAACCAATTAATATTCTATTTATTATTACATTATAAAAAAAGCTAGCAGCTACTAAACATCAATATAATTTTAGTTATTTTCAAGTACTAAATGATGTAGGTATTATCTGTGACAAAAACAAATGCTCTAAAACCATTTTTATGTTAGAGAATGACATTTCTAGGCAATGCATTTTGTTATTATGCAAGAAATAAAATCTCTCACCATTGTTTTAGTGTTTAGGAGCCCAATTAATCGTTTTTAGAGACAGGTATTTAAATTCCCTGACATTTACATGCTTGTAGCCATAATGAAATCACACCACAGAAAAATTAAATTTTGTTTTGCATAGTGTTAAGTCATAATTTGTCATCAGAGGCATATTTTTTGTGTGTAGGATAAACACATGTTTAAAAATATTTTGGAAACAGTGTCGATAAGAATTTGACATTATTCCGGTAAAATAAAAATATGAATTAGAGTTGTATAGTTTATCCTAAATGGATAAGAAAAATCTAATGGTGAATTTATCAAATGTGATATTTTGGTAGTGGAGTTACTTTGATTTGAAACATTTTCGACAATCTTACACGTTTCATATGTATTAGACTTTAAAAAGGGAGAGAGTGAAATCATAGTTTTGTGGGAAAATACAGTCCGTTGAATTGTACACATGCCTTCCAGCATACGGTGACATTTAACTTCCTTATTAATTATTCAATAAATATATATCAAACTAATATAAAGAAGACTAGAATAAACAAGATATTTGTTCAACTAAGACCAACATAACTAACTACAATGGTTTGTTGTGAGAACATAAAAGGTTCTCCAGTTACAATATATATATTATAATTTTGTTTATAGCACTTTAATCTTCAACACCTTTCACGATATGCAAACATATATTAAAAATGTATGTAAAAGTATAATAAAAATTAACACATATGTATATTTTAATACGAAGTGTTGACCCTTGTGGACCAAATATTGATCTTTTTTATCGGTTCAAACATACAGTATAATGAGGAAATTAGTTGTTTAAAAATAAAATTATAACATTTAAAACCGGGACTCAAAAATGTTTTACTTTGGTATAGTGCAATGTGTGTTTGGGTTTGCTAGTGAATATTATTTCGTTTCACATATATTACAACTTTTGAGTAAATGTCTCCATTTTTAAACAATAGAGTGAGAAAGTCCATGCAGAGTTCTGAACCATTTATTTAAAAAAAAAAGAAGATATTCACTGTCACAAACAACTGTCACCTACGTGATTCCTTTACAACCTGAAATTCAAGTTAACTTCATTATTCGCTCGACTCCGCGCTGGTTTCTGGTCTGATTGTATTTATTTGCAAATAAGAATTATAAACTAGAATTTTAAGCCAAACTCCTCAAATCCGAATCTAGGATCTATTTAGATTCAAGAGTTCATATCAAATTCATATCTTTCCAATACTGATATTTTAAATTTTGGATTGAATTTGAAAAATATTCTGAATTTCGAATTGAATTTGAATCTTACTACAATTTGGATTTGGACTTTAAATTTTGAAGATTATCACAGGCTTACCTATTATTATTATCATCATAATCATTATCATTATATTTATGTAAACTACTTAGGACGTTCAATAAATATGGAACCTACACATGGAGATTTATTTTTTATTACTAAACAGTGGTTCCCAATTTAATGTTTGTATGAAAAGAAATATATTATATTGATGACACTAATTTTTTATAGCTTAGTATTTTTAATCAAAGTTAGCCTGAATTACATTTATTTGTTAGTACTAAGCAATTATTATTTGAGATGTATCCAAGTCCTTTCACAGGTATGTATTTGAACATAATATTGTAAATGACACCTTGATACGAGTTCTATTCCCACGTATAGGTGTAATTTTAAACTATATTTAAATTTTTTGTGGTACATTTTTGTTAAATTAAATAATATTTTTAAAATGGAATAGTCTCTAGTGCTAAAGTAAAATAATTAAATGTATATTTATGCTATTAATTTCATGACAGCACGATTGCCTACTGAATTGTGGACTTTTTGTTCGTTCCCACCATATCTGAAATAATTATTGTGGTGAAATTAGGTTTCCCCCCCTACATAGTGATACAAAGACAGCTGGGGAACTGGGTGTTGTATATTTTATATGAATATGTTTGGGTGTGTCATATTCTGGTTCAGGATATTCATGTTTAAAGTATAAGGTCCATCCATGCACATATATTTCAAATTAAAACTAAATAATCTGGCCTTGAGGTATTAATTTTTTGGGACACTTGAATTTATTTTTAGTAGTCTATGTTCTATAGATAAAACGGGGAGCGAGGTAAAGGGGTTCATAATTATTCGTACTTGTTTAGGTTTATGAGACTAGGGTATGGGTGAATGTGTTGCGTATGAATGAGAGCAATGTGTTATCATCCTGAGATAATGTATTTTTCCCCATCCCTATGATTTCACGCACATGATTTTTAGAGCATAAAGCATTTTTCTCCATCTCTATGTATATCAGGGTGGTAGATTTTTATACGGCCTCTATATTTCACGCCATTTTTTGAATGAAACATCATTATGTCCATGTGTTTTAAGTTTAGGAAACATTAAGTAGATGACGTACTAGAAATAAATATACTCTTTTGTAATTAAAAAGGTATCGTAAGCAATTAAATTAATATTAACTAAAGCAAGAATATTTTCTTGTGCAATATTTACATTGACTGAAATATTAACTCCCCATATTTTCTTGCTGAACCATGGGTGCATCTGGCTTAATCTATAGAGAAGTGATTCCCAAACTGTGGTACGTTTAACTCCAGAGAAACGTGGCATAACAATGAGTTTTATGAATCATAAAATATAATGTAAATACAGCACACAGTACTCCTAGATTTAATTCACCACATTTAAAACAATCACCCCTGTATTTAAGTCTGATAAACAAATTAACACAAATTTTGATATAAGTGATGGCATTTATTAGATTTTCTTTTCGTCTATTAAGGTTTTGTTTAACTGACTGCTAGAGCACTGTTAACATTTGGATCAACCATTTATACTTTGCAAAACAACATATGTATGTCTTCTATTCAATAAAGAGCTGGAAGGGGTATGTTGGTTATGGGCCGTCCTTAAATTACTTTAGGCCTTTTTTCATGATTTTTGACCCTCACCTCACATACGGTATTTTTAAGATTTTTCATAACACCCCCTGATAAAAATCCTTACATAAGATATATTCTAACCCCCAACCCTCTCGTAGCTAAATAGTGTACCTCCATCCCCACCCTAAAATTTCTACTTATTTTAAGGACTGCCCCTTAGGCCATGACCCCCAAAATGGGTACACAGCTGACCAAAGCTCGTTAAATATTGGTATTATTTTTTCAGCTTTCACAAGCTAAGGGATAGTAGCGCTCTGAATCGCAACCCATGTTAATTCCCATCTAGTTAGGATTTAGGACTAAGAGAACTCGACTCGATTAGTATTCAAACTGACCAACTAATCACATGTTATTGGTCAAAGTGATTTGGCTTACTTGACACTGCTCGAGGCCTCTAAGACCAATATGTCATATTTTTCCACCTTTGTCTTTTGTCACTATTGATAATCTCCAGACCAAAGGTTCACTTTTTTTGTTCATGACCCTTTTCCACGAGCCAAAATAACAAGCGAAATCGGGCAGTAATAGAGAGTTATGTTGATATTTTTTTATACTCAAATTATTATTGCGTCTTACTACCCGTTCAGGTTATACGCACTTACGCTAATGTGTAATGGTAGGGTGATTGTGAGATGAAATGAAAGACCTACAGTTTAACGTGGAATCCGAACCCCAGTGGAGGCCTGGCATTCCTCACATTCACAAGATGTCTTGTCAGAGGTGAAGGAAGGGTTTGGTAATCAGATAAATCTTTGCCGGGACCGAGGATTGAGCCCCGGCCGCCAGCATAGAAGTCTGACACCTTACCCCTAGAGCGCCAGGTCACCTTTATACTCTAATGTCAGTAGTTTTAGAGTAAATGAGAAATATATTTATATATATATATATATACACACACACACACACACACACATGCAAAAAGAGGGGGTTTTACTTCCCGTTCCGGGCTGAATGAATGTATATTAATTACAATATTGGGGTGGTGGTAATGAAGGTAGAATTAATTATAGGAAATGTACCCACCTTTGGGCAGGAAATAAGATGGAAACAATTGAATAAGCTCTACCCAAAATACTTTCAGCAAGGATTTTAACCCCCACCTCTCCGTCAATGACAAACCAGTCTATTGCACTAATGCAAGAAAGACGCTTTCTTAGAGCATGTGACCACCAATACGGTAAATTACTATTTTTGAGAACTTCTATGAAACAGTCATTCAGCACATTTTATTACCCATCTGAACTACCCAAAGATTAACGCTAACGGAAGGGATAAGGAAGTTAAATGTCACCGTATGCTGGAAGGCATGTGTACAATTCAACGGACTGTATTTTCCCACAAAACTATGATTTCACTCTCTCCCTTTTTAAAGTCTAAACATTCATACACATAAAGAAATTATTGTAATCGTTAACATTTTAAGTCTCTAAAATTCTCCGACCAGTTTTTGGCTTATTTCTGACGTGTCAAACAGAAGCGTATTGCTGGCTGGGATGGCTAGGCTAAATTTTTCTGCTTGAGAGTATGATTGTATCTCAACATTTTTTCTCCCCACAACTAGTCCAACTTGGGGTCGTCTGCACATTTTACAATCCGGTGGGCACTAAACTTCTTATCTTTATCAGTTCTAAGAAAAGTATACTTGCGGCCTTGACTGATTACCGGCCGTCAGCCAGCCTCCCAATGTTTAAACAAGCCAGTAATGCTGCCAACCTGATGGCTGGAATTCACTAGTTTGTATAACGTTAACAACACCATCTATTTTGAGAGGTGAAAGCTCGAAACACCGCCAAAGAGGGTAGGTAAACCCTTATTAAAGTAATACTGGTTGATTTTTTGTTTTTTAAGGAATTTACTTTCAATAAAGAGTTTCGTATGAGGCGAGAAAATTTTTATTCTGAAATGTTTGGGAACCAATGAGCTAACAAATCCCCTATATAGCAGCAAATGAATAACCCATAAGAAGTAAGGCTGAACCAAGAAAGAGATATTGTGCTCAGCCCACTGGGCCCCTCACCTAGCCGATAAGCTGAGTTTCATAATCAAACATTCACTAAAACACCAGCAACCAATAACAAGTATCAACACTCTACAACACTAAGCTCAACCCGGAATTGGAAAAATGGCACCCAGCATGGGGCCAGTCTAAAATAAAAGAAAATATATAGACCTTAGAGAGGCAGACACCATAATTTACCTCCAACATTCTCCCCCTCATACACTCAATGAACAACTTTTCTGAGATAAGACAAACTAGGTGGCTCCCAACAAACGCTGAGAGATAAAATTAAAATAAAATAAGACCCCTATACAACCAAAATCAATGTTGGAGTGCAGACTGCCAGGCTAAGGAGGAACTAGCAATATAATATGAGGCAGCTGTGACAAGTGATTTTATTTCCTCTGCCTAAACTTGGAAAACAAAGACACCGCCAGACTACAGTTTATATGTCAACCATTAGCCGATAAAGAGAAGCTACTCAAGATGGTCGATTGATCCTCCATTACGATAGTAGCCGCAGCCATTCCTGCTCCCTTGCCGCTAGTATTTCCCGGTTTTGCAACCCTTGATCATGTAGATCCATCTACATAGATAAGAAAATGTGAAATCATAGTTCACAACAAATCACCCCAAGAGCTATGTACCATTTTTGTGAAGGGGAAATTAAGCTTAAAACGCAGAACAATGATGGAAATATTAGGGAGAATACTTGACATATTTTCTTTTGACCAACTAACTTGTCATTAGTGCATAGAACAATATTTTTATTAACATTGACCCACTCTCTTTGCAAGAACAACAAAAGATCAACAGTGAGAAGTCCAGATCCAAACATCAACTACCTCCCCCCCCCNATTATGAGGGATTAAGTCGTGATTTAACAACCCTTAGTGAAAAAGGCCATCCTTGGCAATCTGCTCCAGTTAAACCTAACTAGGATCACTGTATGCACACCCTCTAGCAGTCATAAACTTCAGAGCCTAGAAAAACTTGATTCTTAACACCCTCCCAAGGTAAACCATGCAAGACCAATCCATACATCAATATAGGGAATAAGAAGATGGACGTTAAACTTTCTAGTTTTGGACAAGCTTGCCGAAAACTTTCTCCTCGGTCACGCCTGGCTCACTGACAAAGAAGCTTTAATTGACTACAAGCAAGCCATAATATTGGCAGATATCTGGGAGAACGAGTGTATGTCACAACATAATCAAAGAAGATCGATAATTTTGAAACCATAGAAATTAAGCAGAGATTATCCCATCACTCCAAATCAGCCTCTCAAACTTTTGGAACAGCATCAACCAGTCTTCAACATTTACAAATCCCGAAACTAGACCAAATGCACCCAGCACAAGATTCGATGCAACGATTCATATCCCATCAAGGTTTAACCCTCAGTATTCCCCTCAGAATAAATAAATTATCCAACAATGTGAAGAAATGTTCTTAGAGAACCTAATATAACATTGCACGCCCCTATACCAAGATCTCATTGTAATTGTAGAGAGAGAAGGAAATTCACACATATTTTATATTAATTAACTACCAAGCAAAGCCACAAAAGACCTAAATGTCTGTGAGTGTATACTCCGCATATCCTTCAAGAAATAGGTCCAGCAAGAGTTGAATTCATTCCCAATATAGCAGCATTCAATGCTCTTCACTAGATTAGGAGCAAATCACAAATGAAAACAGGATTTTAAAGACTATAATACCTTTGAAATTACTAAAAAAACATTTAAAGATATCAAGGTGACTTGTACAGATTTCAAAGGCTTGACCTGCAGGGCTATTTGACTTGACAAAATAGAGAACGGTTTTAAAAGAGCCCTACTAAGAAAGCAAAAATACACAATATTAATTTACTGTTTGAAAAGTGTTGTTTTTTGAGACAAAGTTTTATAAGCCATATATTTTTTTAGTTATAAAATAAAGTTATTTTAAATTAAAATATGCTTAAATATAAGGAAACGTCAACATATGGTTGAAATTATTTTTAGTTAATAAAATAAAACACAATTGTTCCAGTATCAACACAAATATATGAAGAATAAAGCATAGGCCTACATTTCACAAAAAACATTGTTTCGTTTTGGTCAACTTATCATACTAATTAATTTCCCGGTGTGACGTTACTATTTGAATGCATAGTTCACATTATAGTTTTTTGACTAAAATATGTTGTGTGTATTGAATAATGTAGAACTAGTATTTTTTCATTTCAAACCGTGGGCAAACAAAATTATGCAAGAAAGTTATTAAATTAGGTTAGGTTAAATAATTCTTGCAAATAATGTGGATTGTGATCAGCTGTTTGGGAAAATAAAAATATATGAATATGTTAGGTCATGAATACCAGCATTCTCTAAATAAATTTACCTCATTTCTAGCCTCTAACTTCTTAAAAGGCAATATTCTTTGGGAAAAGTGTTGCCAACTGTTGACGCAAACTGATTTTATTCTGTGTGTTGACGCTAGGAGCAAAGTTGAAGCTAAAACTAGCAGGCGATACAAAGTGTTGTGGTCATAATAACCAGAACGCTATCTTTCCCTCGAAAGTGGTAGCAACTAACTTTGCATTGAATAATCATAATGGCCCTGCTAGCTGAATACTATGAAGGATGGAAGATTCAAGTTGACCTGATGGCCACTTAGGGTACGGAAATGTAGAAAGCCAATAAATCAACACAATTGTGCTTGCATTTGCCAGAGTTTCCATTGCTTGTTAGCGCTAATGTGCAACCACATAGAAACCCAAAGACAATTGCAATTTGCAGATAGCTTCCGAAGAGGAAAGTTATCTTCTTCAAATGATGATGAACTGTTTTGGGTTGAAAATACAGAGATTAAAATTTTTGTAGAACAAGAGTAGGGATGCATAAACTTAATTGTCGGCAGCAAAGTTAAGAATAGACACGACACAATGTTTTATTAACTCCATGAGAATGGAGATCGGCCCTTTAAATTACATTCTCAAAAAGATATAAGAACCCTTGACAAGCAATTGGGGAAAATGAAACCAGCAACCACAATCCTAGCAGAAGAACTATACTCCATTCACGGTAAAAATTGCTCTCTGAAAGGTCCTTTTTCCTACCAATATCCTACTATATAATAGATTTCTGGTAGGGAAAAAGGTCTTTCAGAAAACAATTCCTACCGTGAACAGACTTTACTTATCATTTGTTTGAAGTAAGAATGTGTTATAATTTTATTTGTATGGTGGTTGTACTCGTATATATAATCAAATTTAGTTATTTATTTTAATTATGACAATTAAAATGCATTATGTTACTACATGATTTAACACATGCTTAAATTATTAACCTATGTACTCTTCTGGATCACACGTTCAATGTCTTTCACAATTTTATAACCGCTGTCCAAAATACAAAAGAACATTCGCACAGAATCAGTAAGGTCCCTCCTTACATTACAAACTGCACCAATCAGAGCCATCACACTGGCACAAGGGAAATGTGGTGTCTCGAAAGACAAATTCGCAGAAGACTTCCAGTGCGGGGAATGCCAATGTACAAATAATGCAACATTTAGAAACTACCATTACTTGGTCAACCCAACCCCACCCGTGCAAGATGAACACACTATCATAAACCTACTTTACCAAACATGAAATTATATCAAATGTTTCTTTGAAATACATTTCAAATTTCAGTTTTCAATCCAAGGCATATGATGGATGGTTAGTTTTATCACAGCTTTTAAAAAGATTTTTTTTTCAGTAGAAGAAATTTTTTTATTACAGAATAATGAAGAGGCAATAACTATTTTTTTAGATACATTTTTACAAAAGATGGATATTCAGCTACTTGGAGAAAATGTTGACTACTTAGTAATTATTAGTTTTGAGAAAAATTATAAAATTTAATATTGTCCTTTAAATGAGAAAAACTTTAAAAAAATCTTATTTAATTATACTTAATTAGAAAAAAGAAATATTTTGACATCAACTAATAAAGCCCATAAATACAAATATATATTATTCTAAAAAACTTTGGACATTTATTGATATGCTTTGTTATTAAAATTACAAGAAACTATTTTTCTTGTACTGAAGATGAGAGAGAGTTAAATTAAAAAACTATATAATGAAACATGTTAAAAGCAATTGAGGTTCAGACACATTGGCAATTTCTAACAAGTAAAATATAATGGTTTGATAGGCATAGTTCAGTTTAAAAACAACAGAGAACAAAAATAACACATATAATACTTAGGCCTACCTCCTTTAACAATAATAATATAATCCAAATAACAAACAACACTAACAGAGAAAGGATTCATTAAGCCTCAGTTTTTACTACACCATGACAGTATAACATGCAATAAGAGTTCACTAATGGCAAAGTACGAAGCTGAACCAGCACAGAATTTGCCGAATGAGCATTCGAGACTTTACTCGGGCTCATGATGCACGGGAAAGTCTATTTATAAAAGAAAATTTTGTCTTTCAAACTGAGATCTCAGTCCATTTCCAATTTTTCGTTTAAAACTATCATTTGGAACTTGGAGCTAAGTGCTCGAAATCCAGAAAAAGTTATAACAGTTTTCTTTTTAAGCTTTTTGGTGAAATTCCCTCTTTTCCATAAAGAAAACATTTCTTGAATTATCCAATTTACAGGTGTGTGGCAACCCTGTTCTTAGAGTTTCTTAAATATCTTGGTAATTATTTTAAATGACTATTTTTTTTTAATCTCCTGGTATAAAATTAAAAAACCTATACATCTTATTGATGCTAAAGCATTGAACACATTAAAGTCTTTTATTGGAGACACTAACCAATCGTTAGGTGTTTATTATTGTTTGAGTTTACCAAAACAAATTATTTTTCTACATTTTAGTTCCACATTCCCCATCCAGCCAAATAGTTGAAAGGTTATTTTATTAATTATTTTACATGTCTGTCTCAAAATCTCTAATTTCTTTTTTTACAAACAAAATGTAATGTGTATAAATGGTGTAATACTATGGGTATAATTACAATGATTTATATCCAGTGAAACTTGAAATATAAAATATTATATTCATGTAATGTTAAAACCCGAATATATTTGTTTATCGCCATTGAATTAAAAAAAATAATAACAAAAATATTTTAAATTCAAATTTACATATTCTATAGCACTGGTTATTGAGATTTCTGCAATATTTTTTTTTCTTTTTCCTAAACATTCACCCCCTTTTGAATGTTCATTTTTCAAATGCTTGTTATAGTATGAAATACTTTAATTCGTGTCTGACTCATTTTCCGATTCAATGAATTTAATATCCACTTAGTCTTCAATTTCCATATTTCATTTCAAAGAAAACAATCAATACTATGGTACAGTAAGCATATCAAGCCATTTATCTACTTTGTAGCTAAATAAATAATTATGCAGGTAAAAGAACAATCACTTCACTGCTCCTTGGTGGGACATGTGTGTGGTCTAATTTCAACTGTGAGGTCTAAGTTGCTATCTAGCACTTTAAATGCAAACCAACTGAGTATCATAACTGACTGCTCTATAGCAGCTGACAGAGTAATTACAAGTGCTAAACAAATTGATTCGTGAAAAGTATTAATTTTCTGGTCGCTAGAGACATGGCCGAATATATTCAGATATTAAGAGGTTAAAGTAACAAACACTTAGGTACTAAAGTGCAACAACATTATCACTTCCCAACATTATGTCTGCATGTTAAACAAAATAAACATACATAATATAGATAGAGAAGAGGAATAATTTAAGCAATTACTAGCAAAGTTCAGCAGATATTTACTTTGTCTGGGTCAGACCATAACAGATCACAAAGAAGACCTTGATCTGGTACATCTGTAGGTCTCATTATACGACGTATTTGTTCCATACTTTGTAAGTCAGGGCTGAGTCCACCATGACAACAAAAAATTTTCTCATCAACAATTGCAGCAACAGGTAAACAATTGAAGCAATCTGTGAAGGTTTTCCACAATTTGATGTTGTAACGCCGTTTACCTGTAAGCAAATGTTGTCTTGTAAAACCTTTGAGCATTGGTTTTAGAAATTGTATAAATTTTTTTTTGCAAAACTAAGCGGAAACCCCTTTGTTGCTTTTTTTTTTTTTTNTTTTTTTTTTTATAAAACTACAAGTTAAAAATCTATCAGAGTGTAGTGTAGTGTATTGTATCTATACAAAACCCGTTAGTTAAACAATTTTCTGTAGAATTTGAAGTTACAAGTAAAACATGTTTTTTTTGTTTCCGATTGTCAAATTTGATCCAAAAAGTCCAAATCTATAAACTCTTAAATTTTTTGAAAAATAATTTTAAATTCAAATAACAGTAAATATATGTCCAAATGAAATAAAACATTTCTTTGAACTGAATGATCATAAAAAGTCCAAATAGTAGTTTTGATGCTAAATCACACGTATGGACACACATACATAAACAAATATATAGGCCTACACACAAAGAGAATTTAGAATTTTTGTACAATAAATAATCAAGATGAAGGTCTTGAATTTCAGCAGGGTTCTAATTTGACAAGTCAAAGCAAATATAAAACAAGTGGGGCCGACTCGTCGTGATTTACAGCATTTAGTACATTTATACACACTAATAGAGACCAAAAAGTAACTTTTTTCCCCCCCATGTCTTACTACCCATACTCTTACGTACTAATTACACTAATGGGTTAAGGATGAGGAAGGTTGAGTTTAAAGGAAGTGTAACCACATTATGTGTAGTGTGTGGGAAACCATTTAGGGAAAACCACCCTCAGTACACCTGACTGGGATCAACTGACGATCTAGCCATCACCAGCAGTCTAGTTTATTGTGAGAGTAGTGCCTTAGAACATGCGGCTACCCAGGAGGGTAGGTAAACAAGGCCAATACATTTTTAAATTTCTGTCATTGAGATTATGTTTAATCAACTAAGTTGTTTTTTAGACAGATAGATCTTAGTCTGTTCTTTTAAAGGGAATAATTTTGTATGGGGTTTGCAAGATAAATTTGAGCAATTGAGTTCATTTTATTTACAAACATTGGAAAGAATACACATAGAGCACATCCAGCTACACTGAAGTGTAGTGTTGGGGTTGAGCTATAAAAAACATTTCCACAAGGTATATTCTTACTTGGTGACCTAGCGATCTAGGGGAAAGGTGTCGGACTTCTGTGCTGGGGGTCTGGGGTTCAATCCACGGTCCCGGCACAGATTTATCTGATTGCCAAACCCTTCCGCCACCTCTGACAAGACATGTATTGATCACAACTTATGAATGTGTGGAATACCAGGCCTCCGTGGTTCGAATTCCACACTAAACTTAAGGTTCTCCATTTCATCTCACAATCACCCTACCATTACATATTAGTGTGTGTATAACCCAAACGGGTAGTAATAATAATAATGTTCATACTTTTTATATATTTATCATGCTTGACAAAATTTGTTGCAAGATTAAAGTTTGAAAATAGATATAAACATCTTATAATTATTTTTATAATAATAGTTTTGTGAACAGTAGACCTATCCCCCACATGTTATTATCATTACTACAGTCTTAAGAATTCACTTTGGATTTAAAGTTTAACTATCTCTTATAATTTTTCCTTGGGTTACAAGTCGATATCATGTCTTGATAATCAAGTTAGACCTAAAACCAATGAACACTATTAAAATAATCCAAGGCCATTCTTTGAACCTAGGCTAATTAACATATGTATTTTTTTTTCTACTGAGCGACATTTTAAACCAAGAGAATAGCAGTTATCTATTAATATATATTGTTGAATAAATTTGGTAGTAATAGCAGAACCAAAGACGTTGAAACAGGACCTCTGCTTGGTCAACAAGCCCATAAATTCTATGAGCTCTATGTTTACTTATTATTATTATTAGCACTGCGTCTTACTACCCGTTTGGGTTATACGCACTTACGCTAATGTGAAATGGTAGGGTGATTGTGAGATGAAATGGAGGACCTACAGTCTAATGTGGAATCCGAACCACGGTGGAGGCCTGGCATTCCCCACATTCACAAGATGTCTTGTCAGAGGTGAAGGAAGGGTTTGGTAATCAGATAAATCTGTGCCGGGACCGGGGATTGAACCCCGGACCCCCAGCACAGAGGTCTGACACCTTATCCCTAGACCACTAGGTCACCTATGTTTACTTAAAAACAACTATTTAGATATAGCTTAATACTCATACCATACAACATATTATACATAAAAAAAATTGTGAGCATTTAAATAAGTCAATAAATTCTCTTATCTATAGCCCTTTGGTGCTGAATAAAATTACAAACATTTGTTTATCACCAAACCTTAAATAAGTGCCCTGACAGTGTAGACCACTCATTCTGGTACTGATTAGAATAACCAAACTGCCCAGACGACAAATGATGTAACTAAGCCCTATGCCCAATTAAATTTAGTCACAAAACTCTTTAAATTATTTTAGCGTAGCACAGGGGAAAATGTTTTTTTTTTGTTCAAGGTCAAATACCTTTAGATTGAGAGTTAAATTTATCTAACTGTGGAAAGCAAATACACATTTTGTCCTCTTTCATGTCCCATAAATAAATGCAGCCGTCCTAAATATGTGCCTGTCAGGGAAAAAATATGATAATGCTCTACTCTTAATTAAATAATAATTATGGTATCATATTCTTTGTTTATTATTATAGTATAAAAAAAGTCAAAAGACATTTTAATGATTAATGTGTTTATTTTTTTGGAAAATTATTCCTATACCAGGTTTATTTGTTGAAAATTGTATTTGTCTGGAATTGCATCATGTTGGTTTCGATACTTCGTTTTGGTTCCAGAGAATAGTGAGAATCCAGTTTTGCTTAAGTATGTGATGATGAATAGCAACAGTACTTTGAATGTCCACTGAGACAACTTGGAGTTTTCTTCATGTAGTTGATAGTAGAGTAGCTTAAGTGTAGTATATATATACTAGTATACTACACCCAGTGATGGTGAAACTTTTTTTGTGTAGAGCTGGGGGTAGGGAGAAATAATATAAAAAAAGGAGGTGAGGGGGAATGGAGGAAATTAGGTTGAAAAAAAGGGATTATTTGTAAAGCTTGATCCCCAGCAAGTGTTTGAAACTATAAGTTATTCTTGTGTGTTCCTCAGCTGAAAACTTTTTGAAACATAAACTCCACAACATGGAGGCTCCCATAACAATCTTGAAATTTGAATACCCTTTAACGATATTTATAAGAGTACTTGGCTGTTAATTTTCTTAAAATTAAATTCCTCAAGAAGTGATGAGATTTTCTTCACACAACAAATTTTTGAAGATTGAATGCCCTTGGAAGCTATTTAGAATGGTGTTCACTCTGTTATACCACAAGAATGTATGGAAAGTATAGTAAGACACAAAAGGCGATAAAAGAGAACAAAATTATGTTTGACATAATTTTAATGAGAATGACACCACAAGCCAAGGAAGTAATTGGGGATCATCAAAATAAATTTCAATGAAATAAATCCCATCAGATATGATTATTCAGCAAATATTAGATAAGTGGGAATACAATAGGACGATAAATAATTATTTGTAGATTTTGTATGTTGGATGTCACTTAAATGCTTTCAATATACACAATGAATTAAAACAAGGCGAGGAACTTTCCACAATTATTTTAAATCTAATATTATAGTATACTAAAATGTCATTCTGAAAACTGTACTCTCATTATATGCACCACCTAGCATTTTTCTTTATAAAAAAAGGGCAGATTTTCCTATAGAGACATATTTTGTAGCAGGCTGGAAATGTACCGGATGATCAGCAGGAATCATCGGAGGGGCTGTGTCTAGCAATAAACTTAAGGTCAATACAAATAGAAAAAGGATTTAAACCCTTCATTGTCATTGAACTGGTATTTCAATAGGTCATGTTAGTTGGTAGTAGAATCCGTAATGTGTTACTGGTATTAACTCTTTCACTACGTAATTTCGTCGAGCATAATATTCCTTGACTGCGCTAAAAAAAATGAGTTTTGTTAAAAAAAATTTGTTTGTTCATTTGAAAAAATATTTTAATAGCATCATATATAATTATAAAAAACCCTTTACATTTTACTGGGAAATTGCCCTAATAGTAAATACCATTTTGTAGTCTCTTTTAATGTGAAATATCTAAAAACAAGGAATGACACATAAGGCTGGTTTTCCCAGACATGCTGAACATTAGAATGAGGTCTGGCACTTTTCTTGCATTGTGATGGTCTCAAAGAGCAAGCACAGTATTCAGGTCTGTGAAACTTTTCTTCAAACTGTTGAATAAGGTGCAGTTCACTCAGTCGAGCTTCTGGTAAAGGGTCTGACTTTCTTCCTCTTTTAGCAGCAGGACCTCAATCATTGCATGGCAACAATTAGTTCCAGATTTTTTTTTTTACCTGTAGCCATAATGTAAGGGATTCGTCCATTGACAAGGCCAGTCTCAATCAAAAAATACCAAAGAAGACTGTACCACTTTATGTGTCTGTGTGTAAACCTGTAGTTTATAGAAATCTGGTCAAACTTGTCTACTCCAGTCATAAATTTATTTTAGTGTGCCACCAATTTGAGCTTAGCCAAAGTATGTAATCCATCTTCCTCTTTTTTTTAGAACATACTTGCACTAATTCAGTATCAGTATTATGTACAGTAGAGAGGTTCACTCTCCCTGTATCTTGACAAGTACAGGTAATTATACTTTTATTGGCATTCACCCAAAATTTTGGCTCCTTGACCTTTTTCATTTTACATGATTGTGGCCTCATTTCAATAAGAAGGCCTTTTCTGTTTGACCTCACAGTTCCACATGCACCTATGTCCCTTTTTTTATAGTTTATGAAAAAGAGGAGTTAAAAAAAAAGTATCATAATGTGTGTCCCTTTTGTGAGGTTCAAAACAACACTTCCCTCTAATGGCTCAGTAATATTTCCTGTATCCTTAGATTTACCTATGTACACAACAAATTTACAAAGGAACCCAGTTTTACTGTCACAAGGAGACGAAACTTTGACACCGCACTTGGCTGAAGGTTTTGATGGCAGGTATTGCTTTAAACAAAACGAACAATGGTTTCATCAACTGGCAGTTGTGAACCAGGAGAGAAGTGTTCAAGTTAGGTATTCATTACAATTTATTTTGAAGAGTGGATCATAACCAGGTTTACCTTTTACATGCTGTTCCTCATTATTATTGAAATGTAAAAAGAACATAACAGGAAGTAGTAGTCCCTTAGCATGAGTAAGGAATAATTTGTTTTTAGCCAATGTGATACAATCAAGTATTCTTCAAGAAGTCTTTTTACACATTCCCATTCAAATTTCATGGGCAATCATTGTCTGAATGTCTGCTGCATTACAACCATTACAAGAATTAAATATAGGATTGAAGCGTTGCACCTCCTTCAACATGGTTGCCCCCGTGGTCTGCCGTTTCTGAAGACTATCGGTTGGCGACTCTACAACCCTAATAACACAGGCTCGGCTCTGCAATTCCTCCTAACACCCAGGTGATCCTACCACCACGAGCTGTTGCATCTTGGCTCACAACCCCTTCGGAGAAACCCGCTGCTGCATCTCTTGAATTAAGTTTGCAGTAGGCCTACGGAGTGGCAGAAGGGAGCAAGCAACATCATCTACCGCAAAACTGGCCATGCACCATGTGTGCATGATTAGAACCAAGTGCATAAGTTGAGCTCTGGGATTGGGTCATTGTGTGGCCTGCCATTGACCTAGGTGATAGCCAGTTTTACCGGCGTTCAAGCCAGGGGAGCACACAACATCAAGAAGTTCCGTACGGAGAGCGTAGCACATGGCCGAATTGAAGTTTGAAACATTGGCTCCAATTTGAGTGTGTGATTTGAGCTAAGGAAACTGAGGGTATATATTCCCAGACATCATGTGTTGTTATTAGAGCGCTTCATTGTCACTATTCTATGCTGTGTTTAACTATATATACTGGCAAATTATCACCAAATAAACATTCTCGGTGGCAGTGCTAGACTGGGTCCATGTAACAACGTTAACGTCATGTAAGCCTGTAAAATTTGGGCTTATTCTGCTATATCTTTCACCGTTATTATGACTGTATTGTTAGAACAGTGTTTCCGTTAAATTTAACTTTAATCTTTCCATCTAGCTTTTCGCACTTGAGAAATTTAAATAATTAATGATAAAGTTATTTTGATGCCTCTCCTATATTGAATTGACTTCGAACTTCACCTTCTAGATGTTTACGGTTTCTCTCTTAATATTGATATGCTTTTGTGTAATGTTTCTGGGCTTCTCCCATTCTATATTTTGCTAGGCGTTATTGATGTTTTTAGGCTTGTCCTAAAATGAATTAAATTTTGGGCTAACCTTCCAAATGTTCACATTTATTATTGATATTTAAATGCTTATGGGTTATTGTTCTTGGGCTTCTCCTATTTAACTTTTTGCAGGCTAGTATTAATTCTTTTGAGCTTCTCTCATAATACATATATTAATTTTGGGTTTAACTAGTAATTATTAAAGTGGATGTGTGTATATTTGTTTTGGGACTTCTCCCTGTAAATATCTTGCTTGGTATTGTATGTTTAAGAGCTTCTCTCTTTAACGACTAGTTAATATTTGATCATGTTGTTGGGTGTTTCTTTAGTTATATTTTGAAGTCAAATTGACAACACATCTGTATTTTATCTACTAAAGTTTTTGTTTTTGTTTGGAGAATACATTATTTGAATGGAGATATTTTTCTTGCTTTGCATTAGAATGTGTTATCCACCCTTATGTACTATTTGTGACCGACTATATATCAGGGCCATAGTTACAGAACTAGTAGGAAAGTCATGTTTTTTTGTCAAGAAACATGTTAGAAAATACCTCAGTTTGTTCTGCTGAGTGGATAAATACAAACCAAGGAAAATGTATTGAAAATGAAGAAACCAGCGTGTCAAATCCTGCAATGTCCCCAATTAAATTAATTTTGCATTTGACTGCTGTGAATTTTCCAATACCAAATCAACATGGTTTTTAACCCTTTTCTTGCACATCATCATCATCATCATCATCCCTCTCCCTACTTGAAGCGTCACTTTAATTATCACTAAAATCCCCCTCTGAATCAGAATCAGCAAATAAAAGTTTTGTTACATCTTAATCCACCATGTTTTTTCTACTAGACGAAACCATTTTTACAAGCCACATACATTTGTTACAACTAAAAAACAAACTGTTGTTATTAGTAACATAGCTTTTGAATGCCATCAAAAGATGTCAGGAGTCTACAAGTGAGTGTACACATATCTGGTAGGAAAAAATATAACTTATAAGAGCAAACACTTCACAAATATTTGTCGATTGAAATTGTTAGTTAACTTGTTTACAATTATCTCTAAAATGTGATACGGACTGGAAGTTTGAGCTTGCAATGATGCAATCAAAAAAAAATCGACATTTCAATTTATTCTTTTAAATATTGGCATTTTCAGAAAAAGTACAAACCTTTTTTTATTTTTAAGTAGAAATTTAAAAAAATACACAATTAGATATAAATATATCATTAAAAGAAATTAAAATGCAGTTGAAAAAAAAACATCAGTGAATTAAATTTAGAAGTACTATCTAAGGTTTTTACATTTTAAAATTTGTATAAACAAAATCGTAAAAATTAAAAATAGGAATATTCATGTAAATATTTACAGAATAATTTAAAAAAAAAAACACAATCTTTTAATACTTAAGTTATCATCACCTGTATTTGCTTAGGTATTCAGGTTTAATATCTAAGGTCATATAAGCTTTAAGGTAATATACATCTCTGTCCCCATATCCATAATAAGTTCCACAAACCTAAATTAAATTAAGTAGTGTTTATTTAATGTTGTACTCTGTTTAGAATGTAAAAAACTTTTCAACGTTATCGGCTTTATGAAACAATGAGTACTCTTAAATCTAATTTTTTTTGCTTAGTAATAGTAATAATATCTTTCAGAAACAGTGTTTTTACAATTTCCCTAGAACAACTTTAACTTGATAGGCAGTACATCAAAAGCCATCGATTGTATAGTTTATAAACTCTCAAGTTACTCCAGACATTACACAAAATCAGCAGAGATCTAACAGTAACAGCATTTATTAAGTTAAGAATCATATGTTGGTCTTGTTAAATAGGTATTGTGAATAAATGCAAAAATAGCTTAAAGAAAGACGATTAGAAAATAATGAAAATTAACAATTTTAATTAATGTTGTGTAATCACATTCTAATTTTGAATGTTTTATACCACCTGGGAAAAGTTCGAAATAGATGTTAATAAAAAAGATGTCTTACATCAGACATCTAAACAATCTAAAATGAATTTTTTTTAAGTGTAGGTTTGTTGCTGATAAAAAAAAAGACTTTCTTTCAAATAGATGTAAGCCTACACCTATGATTTGTTCAAAACTACCAGGGTGTCTATTGGACTATACAATACCTTGATTTTAAAACTAAAATACATAGCTAATGTATCAACATTAGAACATGTGCGTGAATGCACTGAGAGCAATTATAAACATCGAGTTGATGCGCATGTACCATGCAAATTATAAATGTATTGTTGCTGTGTTGAATTTATATTATAAACTCTTTAATTATCTAAAATAATTTGCTCAGGCAATGTGCAAGTTAAAAGAATACATACAAGATTTGGAAATTCTCTATAAAGAAATTCACATACTTACATTCATCGTAAAAACCATATATTCTATTAATGCTAGCACATTCATGATTTCCTCGCAGTAGAAAAAAGTTTTCTGGATACTTTATTTTATATGCCAATAAGAGACATATAGTTTCAAGAGATTGTTTTCCTCGATCCACATAATCACCTAGAAACAAATAATTGGATTCGGGAGGAAAACCTCCATATTCAAATAACCGCAAGAGATCATAATATTGACCATGTATATCACCTGAAAAAAAAAAGCTGTGTTAAGTTAGACATAAAAAGAAATAATGAAACTTAATAGTCTAATACTCGAGTTTTGAATGGCTAAAGGATAGCAAGTTAAAATTTGAAATTAACAAGCTCATAATTTTTAAACTAAATAGGCATAAAAAAATTGATGACATTTTAAATACAGAAATAAATGTTTAAATAGAAAAAAAATATGTGATAGTATTTTAATACATTCAATAGACCTTGGGTTGGATCATGTTAAGTTATTTTATTTAAATTCCATAAAAGAATTTACTAGATTGATAGGTCCTACAGTTATTCTGTAACTAAACAATGAAATGACTCATGCTCTGATTTTTATAAGTGAGATATAGGGATCGGTTTCATGGTTTTATATATATGTTGTACATATTTGTGCAAGGGATTATATTATATTTAGCATTGTTACATTTGTGTCTTGTGGGAAGACCCTCTGAAAAGCCATCTTCAAATTTATTCTAAGCCCACAAATAGTGCAAGTGTCAACTACATAAAACAGTTCTTTCAAGATGATGTGTGTTTGCGGGAAGTAAATATATAATAAAGATTGTATCTGTTCTGTATTTGATGAGTTATTCGACAGAACTAGTGAAGTTCACCCCTCTTATGTAGAATGAAAACTTTATTTGCCAATACAATTTTTTTATATAAAATACATGCATTGGATTTAGAGCCCTTTGTTTTATAAAATAGTTTAAATGCGCGTGTCTAAAAAATATCCGAGTTTTTGAATATTCACATGCATAGTTTTAAGAAGTAAAATAGAAAAACTGATTTCCTGAATAATATTACATACCACAAATTTTGAGTGGTGCCTCTAATTCCAATAAAATAGGTTGTGACAGGAAAATTTCTCGTGATTTTAAACAAAGACCTCGAATTTCACCTTCAGTTAATTGGACATTCTTGCCAGGCCTTGCACCGCGAACTGCAAAAATAAAATAAATACACAAAAATTAATATGATTGATATATTCAAAAGTTAGAATGAAGTTTTTAAGAATTAAACAAAAATATTCTAGTTTTGGATGTTTATTATTATGTTTCCTAAACGGTTTCGCAATCTCCCCCAACCTTTAAGCAAATGGAGGTTAATTTCTTATAAAATTCTACTTTCATCACTGTCCATTAGCAAGTATGCATATAACTCAAAGAGAAAGTAAGACAGGGTGGGACAAAACTATAATAAATTACATAAAATTAACTTATGTTAAATAATTTTCAGGTATATTCCATATACAGTAGTGTCTCGGAAACTCGACACTTGATGACATGACATTCACTGTAGCTCGACAAGGGCACACAGTTGTTGGCGCCAGTCATCACAATACAAGGTCATTCAACTGTATAAGCTCTCAGTTTGTTAGATTTTCAATTTAGTAACATGTTATTTGAATCAATACAATATTATATGTACAGTACTGCACTGCATTTCTGTATATTACACATATGTATATATACCATTATATTAACACATAATATATTGTACTGTACCGTACAATACTACAGTACCTATAATATTTGATACTGTACTGTGATTCATTCTGGTTTAGTAAACATGCATCTTATGCAAGTTCATTCCTAAAACTCGACATTTCAATAACTTAACACTATCTCAGTCCACATTAGGACAAGTTTTTGAGACTCTACTTTATTATCATTTTCAAAATTATTTATATTTAAAGAATACTGTATTATAAAATATGAATGATTGAAAAGTGTCATGACCATGACCAGTATGATGATCGCTTGTAATTTTGGTGCTTTAGACTATGCTGAATAAACTGTTCATAATACATTTTTTGAAGAAAATTTCTAGTCAATTTGAATCTATTTTTTTTATGTTTTGAATACAGTTTAGTCATTTTTATATTAAATAAAATTGTTGTTTTGTAGTTGCAATACTCAAACACACACTTCAGTGGTCAAATAGTCTAAGGTGTCTGTCACTCTTGTAATAGAACGAACTGCTGATGCCAGATATTAGGATTTGATATCGCGTCAAGTGTAATATTTTCTTCCTAAATGGTTTTCCAATCTTCTTTCATACAAATACAGGTATACTTTCTTTAAATTCAACCTTTCTTATTCCAAACACTTTAGCATCATTAGTACATATGTGTATAACCCAAAAGGATAGTGAAATGTGACAAAACGAACAAAAAATACTCAAACACAAGATTTTTTACCATAAAGTTGTCAGACTGACCAGATTATAATTTAGGCTTCCAATTAACTTGAACACACTTCACTTTTGCAGTAGGAAAACACAATTTTGGTGAAACATTAAATAAAGCTGGAAATATATATTTAGGGGGGAAGGACGAGGTAACTATTGTTTCTGAAACAGGTATGTAAACCAATGTTCATGTTTGGTGAAATGCAAGAATTTATTTGCTAAAGTTTTTCATTGCATAAAAATCAATTTAAGTTTCATTTTGTGAAGGATTGGTTTTAGTCTATTCATAAACACTATTTACAAATTTTCATTAACATTTTTGGATCTTTTTATGGTGTATATTTGAAATAATTTACTAGCCTTTCTAGTGTCATTATATTGGTCATTTTTTTGACAATTTTTAGATCAAAATCTGCGCCCTGGTCATGACCATTTTAGACAATCCATACATGTCATCCATTTGTGAAATTAATATGGTGATTAACTAAATACAAAGTGGCTATAAAACTTTTATTAAAAAAATCCCCGACTTTACCAGACAACATTAAAAAACTCCTGACTCACCCTTTTAGCAATTTATCTTGTGAATGGTAATTGTTCTGTTTGTAGCATTGATCACATATTTTTAAAAACAATTCTAGCGGCTACTAAACATACCCATACTTATAATATATTTCTACATTATTGTATTTAATGTTTAAGGTATTATTCTCGGCCCTGTGTAAATGTGCTTTAAAAGAAACCTTGGTTTAACTTTTATGTTAGCCTTGCATTATCAAGGAATTTTTTATATTTTATTATAGAAACAAAATCTCTCACTTTTGTTTAAATATCTAAGTGCATAATTATTTATGTATTTAAATACCCTGACTTTTCCTGTTACTTAATTAAATTCCTTGACATTTTCTTATTTTCCCTGCCATCAAAGAATTCCACGACTTTTAGAAGTTCTCCCCTATTTGTAGTCACCAGGTTATTAGAGTTAGGTAATAATTGTGCAAATTTGTTTTACAAAATCACCTTAACTCTTTTAGTGCCACGCCTATTTCAGAATTTGTGCGTAAAGAATGCCAGAGGCCTGTTAGGTTTAGTGTGCAAAAATGCCAAAGCTATTTCATCATTTTTCTAAGGGTTTGCAAGAAAATTCACCAAACTTTTATTTATGAAGCGATTATTTTGATTTTTCTATCATTTTAATCCATATGTACTGTTCTAATATAATTATAAATTAATACAATTTAATTTCTAATTTTTTTTTACTTTTAATTTTCTTCAAAACTAATGCTTATTAACTTATTAAAAACAAATTATATACACATTTCAATATTATTTTGTTGTAGTGCATTTAGTTCTATACAAGAAAATAAAGTTTTGAATATATATAGTAATTAAAGGAATTTTTATGTGCTGTTATTGCTTATATTACAGCCGCAAAATTTATTATATTGCTTACCTTATGAATACATATTTAGGCCTACACATAGTGAATACTTTCTCAAAAACCCTTTTATAATTAATTATTTCATATATTTTAAAAGTATTATAAAGTCATTACGCCTATTTACCTATTTACTTACATTGGTAAATAAATCTTTTCATTCACATGACATAACATGAAAATCTAAATAGTATATTTTTATAAACTCAGAATAATTTAACACAAACATATGAAAACTGTTTACATCAATATAAATGTGAGCCACACATGTTTTTTTATAGAGTAAACTGGCATTGCACTTAGCTCATTGAGCACATGGCCCTCCCATTGTAAATGTACTAAACTCCCAGTTCCAATAACTATTTACGGTTGATTTTTGTTGCCAACCTTATATAAGATAACAGAGGGAAATGTTCTCTTTCCAGTGATATATGAAACTACTACACTATCTATCAGATAAAGCGAGAACTAGCTCAAATCTGGAGAGCCGACCTCATCGGATTGTGGCACTTTTAACTGTAGTAGGCGGAGCCAATCAGATCGGCTCGTGGCACTAGAAGGGTTAATGTAGTTGGCAAACTTGTTACCCACTTCTCGCTTTTTAATATGAATTAAGTTTTTTTTACTAATTTCAAAGTTAATATTATGAAGAACAGTGAAAGCTCTAAAATGGTTGATTCTTCAATAATATTCTTATACCTCATCATTAGTCGACCAAATGAAGACTTCATTAAATGTGGGTTAGTTAAACTTAAATGTAATTAACAGCCAATATTATATTTGACACATGACCATTTTAAAGCTTCTATGATTGCCGTGTGTTCTTTAGGCTTACTTATAAACAATACGCCTGCCAAGCAGCACCTTCTTATCACAATTTATAGTTTCCTTGTGTTGTTTTGTGCGAGCCTACGCCACTATACAAGTGAACTACTAACAGATTAAATTTTTACTGATGCATGTTTATCATGTCAAGGATCATATAATTAAAAAGATGTAATTTGTCATCAATGTTTAATGTAGTGTTGACCATATACCAGCGTATGGATTGAGCATGAACATTCAGTTTGTATACTTTAGTAGTGATGGATCTAAATTGTTCTGTAGGGCCTAATGTTTGTGAAGAGAAGGTTATCAATAATTAAAGATTTGTCAGCTAATTTCTTTATCTGCATGATACTTCCTTCCTTGATTTGATGATTTTTAATAACATACATTCTATTTAGCAAACAAACCTTTTTAGGGCATATTTGTTAATTTTTATGTCATAGATTGGAATTTTCAAGGGCATATTTGGCTATTTTTAAGGTCATACATCTGAGACTTAGTTTTAACTTTAAATTTAAAGTCAAACAATCTTAAAGGCAGCAACTGACCTTTTGGCCAACTGCCATGTCCCCATTTGAAATATTTGTTACCCATTCATTTTTAACTAAACCCCATAAAAACTACTTGAAGAAAATGAAAGCATACCTCTAACATGAAGGTATTGTTCTCATAAACTTCATTAAAAACTACCATGTTATTCAAGAACAGAACAATGATATCACTCGACATGTAACAACAGTTTGTTCAGTATCCATCAGTAATCGACACACGTTTCGAGCCATCTCAAGTTTGTGCATCTTATTCGACAATTTGGGGCATGATCTGGCATTTGTGTGCAAAACAAGCAAAAACAACATAGTACATAAAAGAAAAATTTCCAGTTGTAAAAAATGTACATTATTTCAGTGACAACTTTGTTGCACAATACAAGAACTGCAAAATCTTTATCAACCTTTGCCACAACAACCAACACTTTACTTTAGCGGCATGGACATTTTTTGCAACTGGTCACAGAAAATATCCTTGGAACTGCATTGGTGTAACAGTGAAGCGTCTGATTAACACAGCAAGCCTACAAATATGTCCCAGTAATTAAATTGAGTTAGCCAAAAAAAGTTCTCAATTTATGCAAGGCAAGAGTTGAAAAAACAAAATTCTTGAATGTCTAAAATAGAAAACCTTTCAAAAACAAGTCAACACCTAGAAACCCAAATCTTCAAGGCAAAATCAGTTCCTGGTACACCTGGTTTTCACAATTTCATTCCCGTAGCAGACCCTACATGGTCTGTAATACTGTAATTATTAAGAGAAAGTGATGGTATTAATGATAATTAAAGGTAAAAAATACTGATGGAATGATGGGGGCAGTAGACGAATATCACAATTTCTGAAAGTTTGACCATCAGTATTGCTCAGTAATGGGGAATATTGAAAGAGAGCATGCAACAGTGTTAGTGTCAGTTTTTCCATTAGTATTATTAGTAAGAACACTATTAGTGTTAGTTTTTTCAATAGTATTATTAGTAAAAGCACTATTAGTGTTAGTTTTTTCAATAGTATTATTAGTAAACGCACTTAACTATGAAGGTGGTTTATGGGAGCTTTAATATATGTTAAGGAGTAGACAATACCAATGAAGAGGGATTGTTATTAGGTGTAAACTGTACGAAAGACCCCAAGTTATTAATAAACTTCATAGAATTATATTGAACACTCCCAGAATTGTGGGACACATGTCATCTTGTTTATATGAATAAATACAAGCGTGATTCTGCACTATTAATAACATTAGACCTGCTTCAGTGTCCAAATGGTCTAAGGTGTCACTCTTGTGTTAAGCTTGCCTGCTGATGACGGGAAGATTTGGATTTGAATCCCGGTCAGGTCCTCTGAGGGAGTTTTTTTCCCCTAAATGGTTTCCCACTCTCCTTCCATGCAAATGTAGGTAGATTACCTATAAAACGCCCCCTTACACATCACTATGCCATTAAAGTAGTTATCAATGTGTGTAGCGCCTTAACAGGTAGTAAGACGTGGTGATAAATAAATGTTAGTGTGTTATAAAAAAAAATCCGAATGATACAAAGGAAGATGTTCAGAAAAGTAAATACTTTGCAATCCAACTACCACAAAAAGACAACATATAGCATCTAAATACTCTGGAGTTGGATCCGAGGAGATTTTCCAACCAACATCTTGGGGTATTCTACACACTAAAATTTCTTGTCTTGTGTGAACTTCCAGCCAACATCACATGTAAAAGTCATATCAATGAGCTCTTAATAGAATAAAATGCTAGCTAGGAATGTGAGATTATTTTAAATGAATGAATAAATAGGCAAACAGGAAGTTAGCCTACAAAGGAGAGCTGGGTAATTTCATGATGTACGCGGAGGTATAGTGGGCGTCAAAAATTCACCCACACTCCACACATCTTAGGATCTATTTTAAATACAGGTTTTATTATCTATCGGCCATTATCAGTTTATAAGTTCCATCAATAAAAACAAAAATAGCTTGATAAATAAATGTAATAGTGAAAGGCAAGAAAAAATTAATTTCCTCAAAACCTGTCATCTCAGGCAAGGTCATTCTTTGCCGATTCATAAAATTGCTTCTTAACCTAGAGTTTTAATTATACCAACTGGGGATTTGAGAATAGACAAGAACTAATGGGGTTATTTAGAAAGCATATAAACAGATATATATATATATATATTACATTTAATATATATATATATATATTAAATGTAAAAAAGTATTTTAAAAACCCTTATTTTACTAACAAATACTACAATAAATATCTCCCTTTCTACAAAATATATTGCTTGATTTATTTAATTTTAGTCTTTATTTAGTTACAAAAATTTGCTGCACAAATTTCAAATTTTCCCTTCATTGTTGAAATATTAACAAATCATGTCCTGGATTGTTTAGCGCTACTAGAGTTGTTTCTATGGAACATACCTCGTAAAGGTAACAGAGTGCACTATCTGTACTGTCAATATTATGTATTATGTCCACTTTTCTTAGAAAGAAAATTGTGTAATAAAAACAAGTCATTGTTATTATGGCTTTTTCCGGCTCTAAATATATTGGTTTGTGAAATACTCCAAACCTAATTGCCAGAATCCCAAAAGCATTCTCCTTGACTACCCGAGCACAAGATAAACGTTTGTTATATTCCCGCTGTTAACTGGTCATAGGTAAATTAACTTCATTGGATAAGTAAGGCGTCATTAAACTTAAGTTCAAAGCAAAATCTCCGTTAGCAACGAACACAAAGAGGAAATTTTCTTTATTGTTCAGTATCGATCAAGGATGTGACAGATTAAGAGCATTTTGTTAAACTAGTTTCCAAATATTGGAATAAAAAAGCACACTTGCATTAGATATTAAAACTCTTTATTCCAGTGTCTACCTAAACGAACTTCTTGTTTGTGTCTACAACAGCTAATAGTACTGTACTGTGAAACCATTTGTAGTAGTTGTACACAGAGCCTGAGTTTGCAAAAAAAATTTTTTATGGTAATGTGTTTACCATCTATTGCTCCCAAGCAGATACAAAAATTAGTGTTTTGTTCTAAAAATCATTTGCAATTTGAATCGACTAAGCACGTGCTTAAAACTGAAAAAATTAAAAAAGAATTAAAAATATGTATAATATACAAATATATTAATACATAGTGTGTATGTGTGTGTATTTAGGCCTAAACGTAAAATTTTATTTATTAAAACCTAATTTTTTAGGCACCACAGACCGGATGCATGGATTCTAACCAAGTAGAACGGCCTTCAGTAAGACCAATGTGAGTCACCATCACCAATAACACCAACACTGATCACAACACCAAAACCAGTTTCTGCATAATCAAGTTTGATAATAGGACTACCTACACAACAGCCTGCTAAAAAGCAAAAGAAACAAGGACCTAGATTAAAACAAAATGAGTTACTTAGCCTTGCGTGTGTATTTGGCAAATTCATCAAAAGAAGGAAATGCCAATGATTGCCAAAGTGTGGGACAAAAAATTCAAAGATGTGGATCCTAGGCATCGATTGTTAGCAGAAAAAAAGGCAACCAATGATGTTTCATTCTAAGCTCTAAGCTCAGTTAGGAACTTTACACAAGGACTCAGTAAAAACAAATAAAAGTTTTCAATTAACAAGTTCAAGCCATTTTTATTCTTCTACATCAGAATTTATAAGTAAAAACCAATAAAATTCCTTTCTCAAATACACAATCTCATAATTAGGCCCTACCAGCATTCGAAGTAGCCGCTATACCGTCACCCTAATCTCAGTGAAACACCGTCAAAAGATTGTTGGTACTCAAATAAAAAGGTTGATTTAAGGTCCTATTTAATTCATATGCTGATAACATTCATTTGTGATTGTAATCTACAAAAATGCCATGCTGAACAACCTTCAGTGCAATTAAATATACAAATATTAATTTGGACTATATTTTTTATATAAAAGCAGTGTTTCATTCATCCAAATAGCTTTATGTAGTTTTGCAGAAATTTTAGCAAAACTTTAGATGTTTCTAGGATTGAGGAGCTGATTGACAATATTGACATTACAGAAAATTTTAAAATTGTAAAACACCTTCCTATTGCCAGGTATCTCAAAGTCAACAATGATCTCTTTTCGATCAAATAGAATTTCACATATTCCTATTATTTCTCTATAAAAAGGGCTTCACCATGTCAACTAAACTCTTGAAAGTTTCCGCACTCATCTTTAAGTAATTCTGGTAACCACTGGCATCAGTATGTTGTATCTCATCATAATAAATGTATTGTATCACAGTTCTCTTCATACTTAAGATATGTAAAATTATAGCTAAACATGATTTTCCATATTAGTCATGTATAAGAAGTGTAAAAATGTAAACTTTTTCAATAAAATATAAAGTTTACCTAACCTAAATAAATTGTCATTAATATTGACCAAATGTCATGCCATCATCACCGGTAAAGTGTGCAATGCTGAAGGAATTACTGACTCAGTAATAATGTTATTATTACTGATCGTATAAGGAAGGCTTGTGTCTAAAGATTCCACCAAAACAAATAGAATCAGTTCTGATGATAACTTCAGCACTATTTTACATTTATCTGGAGGGCAGCCCCTTGCAGTCAAATTGCCACAGAGCTGTATCAACTTACATGTTACATGGGTTTATAGCAGTCACTGGTTTTTTGGATTACCTAGTACTTCCAAAAGATGAAAAGGTGATGTAAAAGCGAAGTTTATGCACTCCTAACAGCCCTGCACCATTGTTTCAATGGCCTTCACGAAAAGACATCTGCTGTCCTTGTGTGTAACATAATTTCTTGTGTCAGTCCTCCCATCACAAAGGGTTTTGAAAGGATTTACTACTTTACTGAAAAGGAGGCTGATTTTGTACAACATACTCTTTAATAACACTACATCACAGATGAAAAGTAAGATCTGACAAATTATTCAAGCATTTTTATGCACACTTTCAAAATTATCATTTTGCAGTTGTATTTAAATTTTCATATCTAGGTACAAATCTATTGTGAAGTATATATAGGCCTGGTGTCTGGTCTGTCTACATGTGTGTTTTAAATCAGTTGTGCTTAGCTAGAATATTTTAATTTTAACAAAAGAGGACCCTGGTAACACCTGTCTTAGACCATAATGCTCACTAAGTAGAGATGTAGAGAACACAAGAAAAAGTCAGTGTTTTTAAAGTATTTGTAGCAAAATATTTTTCGGTCAAAATAAATAAAATATTGCTTCAGTAAAAACAGTTTAATTTTCTCAATTTGGTGATAACTGTTGTGGAATATCTCCCATGAGCATAGCAGCATTAGATGACAAACTTTTTAAATGAAGAGAAAAAGTTGTCATCAAATTCCAGGACACTCTTGACAAATATTCAGGAACTGTTGATATCACCATGGGAAGAAAATTCAACTATGTTTTAATGAAGCAATATTTGATTTATTTTTACCAAAAAAGTTTTGATATGAAAACTGCAAACACCTTTTCTCACGTTTCCTACATCCCCACCATAATAAGCAATGGTTTTACACTTTAAAATTTGTCAGTAACCAAACAAAACTAGCCTATCTAATGTTAGTGTTTTTTGTAGGTAAGCCAGGCTTGTACAACTTTTTTTTCTTAAATCTACAAACATTGACACATGGTAAAAATCCTTAAATACTGCACTACTTACACGGAGCATAAGTAACTAAATTTATGCACAATTTTTCATAACTTTACCATTAAATATCATCTAGGAAAGTAGGTGGCATGGGAAAGATTGTTTTTTTAAGTTCCATGAAAATGTAAGGTGGTGGGTCTCATGCCGTGTGTGAATTGCCATAGAATGCCCCAATTATATTTTTATCTTATTTGAAGAAATTTTGAAAATCTACAAATGAAACTAGTACACACAAATAGAGCAATACTAAAACAGAAATATGTACATGCATGCCCACAGGTTAGATGACATCACAGATATAACAGCCCTAATTTATACAGGCATGGCCACAGGTTAGATGACATCACAGATATAACAGCCCTAATTTATACAGGCATGGCCACAGGTTAGATGACATCACAAGTATAACAGCCCTAATTTATACAGGCATGGCCACAGGTTAGATGACATCACAAGTATAACAGCCCTAATTTATACAGGCATGGCCACAGGTTATATGACATCACAAGTATAACAGCCCTAAAGTAAGTCAACACTAAAGATAGTCAATATTTAAATTTCTATGTTTTTCTTGTGATTTAAATTTGAATTCTATAACTACCAATCTTTATATAACATGCGATTTTTCGATTTGCAGTCTTCTCGAAGTATGTAAAATGAAACAAAACAAAGAAAATAAATTTCATACGCGTGTGATAAAAGTAATTATAGGTCAACCTATTACAAACAGAAAAGTACTTTTGCTAAATCAATAATGGGAATAGTAAATGGCTGAATTCTTTAATTATTTTATGTCATACCGACGTTAAAAGAATTAAACTATTTTTACCAACCATACACACAACAAAGGCAAATTTCCAATATTAATATTGTTTAGTAATTGTTTCTATAGCTTAAAAGATTACTATTTTTTGCAAGATATTTCAGGATCCCAGGATTTCATGAAAAATGTGTTGTTTTTACACTTGGAAGGTTAGGCTTTGCTTGGATGAAAGTTTGCGATAATATACAGTATTAAAAATGGGAATGGTGCACCCCAGGGTGAGATTCTTTAATCTTTTCTGTCATATATTGATATTAAGTTTCTTTTTATAGCATCTATACACAAAACAAAAGCAAATTTCCAATGATAGAATTAATTTGTATAAAATAAAAAAAAACTCACCTAATTCGAGTTATCTACAAAATCTTAAGACTAGGACTTATCTTAAGACTAACCCAATGGTGATTTAAAGTATAGTTATTAATATACAGTAACTGTTTACAAGTACAATAATTTCCTGTTTTTAATGTAACAAGCTCTTGTACCAAGTGAACAAGTATTTTT
The DNA here is from genome assembly GCA_902141385.1 of Timema californicum. Classification (NCBI taxonomy): domain Eukaryota; kingdom Metazoa; phylum Arthropoda; class Insecta; order Phasmatodea; family Timematidae; genus Timema; species Timema californicum. The sequence goes on from CABFOW010003970.1 coordinate 60,741, forward strand.
AATATTTTGAATAAAAACCCTTTGAAGTTGAGTAAGGGTAAATATGACACTTTTCTTAGCTAAGAAATAAATACTTTTATTTAATTAGTGATATAGTTATAATAAATAAACTAATATGAATGTCTTGAAAATCCTCTCCCTGTCCAATGTGAAAATTTAAAATAATTTTGAAGGGTAAATTTTAAAACTATTTAATTAAGTCTTTCATATTTTACCTTGAAACAAGGTAAAAATGAGACAGCATTATATCTAAGTTGGATGAACAACTAGGAAGAAGGGAGTGTAAAAATGAGACAAAACAACTTTTATTTAAGAGTTTTTTTTATTCTTTTAACAATTTTATTCCAAGGCTATGGAGAAGAAATAAGAAATAGACAAAACCCAGCACAAATACTTACAATTCAAAAGTTTAAAAACCCTAGCAAATAATTTTAAAACTAAGATATTATCCTAGAATAGAAAACCCTGAGAGTTTTTACCCCAATTAGTAATCATAATTCGGAAGTTTTATCAGCCACTATTGTGTAATTAAATATCAAGAGTGAAATATAAGGCAATTTACATGAACGCTAACATTATAAGCTTATCCAATTATATATATATATATATATCCAATAACATCAGTTCAACCAGGCCATGGTACCCAAGGTCGCAGATTTTAATGAAACTTGGTATACTCAATCCCTCCATGGTGATAAGTAACCACATAAAATTTTTCCCCTCTAGCTCGTTTAGTTTTTTTAGAGCCCTTCAAACTTTCACCGAGTGCTTGTTATTTACTGCTGCCTCTGGATGCTGCGCTTACTCACCAAAAATTTCCATATCCTTCACAAATCATTCATTGTCTTTGAAATTTAAAAGCCTTGAGGATTCGTAGAAAAAAAATGTGAATGCTTTACTGTTTTAGTCGCATACAAAATTAATCAAACAATTTGTACCAAATTTTTTTCACTGAAAAAATGGTTTACTCTACCATTTTTTTAAACTGCGCCTAGATATATTTTCTATCATACCTAGGAATAAAATTGTGGCTTTTTGATTCCTTCTGCAAAAATATGTACTTTTCCCTTAAATTTTTAGGAAATTGCTACCGGAAGACTATTTTTCTAACTGTACCCAAAATTTAAGACTCCTGTCCAAAAAAAATTACTGGAACAAACTTATAGAGCTTGAAAATTTGCATATTTTTGGTTCATAGTGATTTTTGTTAGGGAGCACAACTTTTTAGTTATTTGTCTTCACCTCCAGTGAGTCATGCATGAGTTACCTTCAGTTCACTCACAGGTCACAACCATGCAGTAGTTTGGCAGTCCCTCATCCAGTTTGCTTGAGCTCTTCCTAGGTGGAACAATGTATTGTGCTGCCTAAACTCAACATTTGTACAGTGTATAATCTAGTAGTTCTCAGTGATGTTTTAAGTGTGGATAAGTAAAGTACAGTATTGTCATAATATAAGTGTTTTTAATAGGTAAAATGGAAGATATTAAGTGTAGTGTTGGGCAATTAGCTTTGACAGTGTCACAAATGTAGCTATGTCTCAAAGAACGGTATTGAAAATGTAGATCTAACTGAACATAATTTATAATTATTTCGAATTTTAGAACAGAAGCTACAATATACTTAGAGCCCATTTGTCTGCACCAAGTGTATTTTTGAAAAAGTTTGATTGTCTTCAAAAAGTATGTTGTGATCCACTTAAACAGCACAAGCGACCTGGGAGAAAATCACTGTGTGTGGTGACTGTGCAGCAATGTAAAAACCTATTAATGAAGGCATTTAAAGTGATAACAGAGCAAAAGCTGTGTTCTCAATGTAGAGCTATTTTATTTCAAAGTGATGCAGAGAGTGCTGACGAAAGGGCAGAAAACCCCACCGAAATTGAGGACATTGTTTTACCCCAAGAAGAAGTGATTGATGTAGAGAACAATATAATGGCTAAAGGGTTTAACCATCAGCAGTTCCAAGAATTTCTGCGTGAAGTAGATTGCCAATATTCTGACCATCTTCTGCATAATAAAGTGTGTTGGCTTTCAAAAGGTGAGTTGCTTAATGTATTTTCATCCTGCTTTACTGAAATAAAAACTTTTTAAACGATAAAGGCCTGCATTATCCTGAATTTTCTAATGATCTTTGGCGTCAGAGATTTTATTTTATGGTAGATATGACAGCACACTTGAACTCAATGTGAAGATACAAAGTCAAGGAAACATAGCATTTTCTCTTTTAAAAAGAGGTTATTTATTCCAAGCAAAAACTTATTTTGTTCCACATGAACTTGCAAAGGAAAAATCACACTCACTTCACGCAACATAAGAAATATCAAAAGGACACAAATTGTGCCAATGTATGGATTTTTTGCAGATGCAGTCAAATGAGCGAGTGAAATTATTGGAAAAACAATTTGAGGAGTTCAGAGACTATAAAGCTACTTTGTCGTTTGAATATAGGCATTAAAATTATAAATAGATCTTCAGTGTTCAGCATTTGTTGGCATTGTAATCCAAGCTGATTTTGAGATCGAGTTATTGGATCTCAAATCAAAAGAGTTGTGGAGTAACAAATTAAAACTCTAAATGCAGCTCTGGAAAGTCTTGAAAGATGACAAAGCTTGTTATTTGCCAAGCATAAATGGTCAGAATTATCAACATTACAACGGCGGAATCAAGTGATATTCGACATTTGTAAGTCTGCCAGTGTTGTATTGCCTGTTAAAATATAAAGCCCTGGGAATTTTGACCATCCTTGGATCAACATATTATTGTGAGCAAACATTGTCCTATATAAAATTGATATATTAAACTAAATATCAGCCTTCACAACAAGTCTTGAATCATGCCTAAAACTAAAAATTACTAACTACGCACCAGATATCACTCAGTTATGTAACAAAATGCAGGGTCAGATTTCACATTAATCTGTTTAGTTGCGTCACAAAATCCAAAGCTAGAGCTAAAAATAAAATAAAATACGTACGTACCTACCTACCTAGTATAAATATTCTAATGAAAGCTGTTTGGATATTAAGCTTAAATATATGTGATTTATTCTTTAACAAATGTATGTTTTAATAACACTTATCAATCATATAAGTAAAATGTATGAGAGGCACTTTGAACGCCACAAATTTTCTAAAATGCAAAAATGTGACTTTGCCCAAATAAGGTTGCCGATCCCTGGCCTAAGGCTACTCAGTTATAGGAACAAAAATTCGTGACTTTTTGACCACAAAATACCTTCGGGGGCGTATAGCCCAAACGGTCAGTAAGACGTGGTGCAAAAAAAATTCCTTCGGTAAACGGTCAAACATTATATTGTACATCGGGCCTAGATATTATAATAAAAAACACCTTGGAGTAG
>CABFOW010003971.1:0-17016 GCA_902141385.1 Timema californicum
ACACACACACACACACACACACACACACACACACAGCCTAGAAACAATTTATCTGATTCTTTTACGCCCCAATTTGGAATAGAACCAATAATTCCACATGTTCTAATTTTCTTTCAACTGTTACCGCCTCTGAACCATAAATACATATAATGCATTTACTTTTACCTTGGGGAATGGGCTCTTATCATATTTCTCTCCGCATTTTTTAGGGGTTTCATCCCCATGAAGCGTGTGAATCTTGGTCTTTCAGTAACGGGTCATGAACGCCTCCTTTCTAATCTAGACCAAACCAAACTGGGCTAACCTGGTAATACCTGTTCTCTTGCAACGAGAGAGGACAATTTCTTGCTTCGTCGAGCATTGCCAAGCGTTCGGTAAGGGGAAGAGGGTGGAGGGAGAACATAGGGTGGTTATGGGGGCGGGGGTTTGAAGGGTTGTGTAGCCTCTCTTTTACATGAAAAAACAAGTGGGCATGTTAACCCTCAAGCAGAAGAAATAATCGTTTACTTACCGTGCCTCCGGATTCAAATGGCAAGGCGGCATTAAACGTTTTAAAGAGGTAAAGACTAAGAATATATATATTTATAAAATATACTATTTTATTGCAGAAACAATAATCAGCAGCTTGATAATAGCTCAGATGTAAGTTGATCTCTAATTTGTATCCCAGACCTCATTTTCCATTGCACCCTTAACAATTAGAAGGTGATTGTAGATCAGATTTATGATCAAGTTAACCAGCCAAACTACTCCATCAACCTTTTGATTCTTCTATCATCATGCTGATGGGAAACATAACCTATACATTTTGATAACTGAATACTTTTTAACATTCTTATTTTAGTTCTTAATAAATTAAATTATGTGTTTTATAAATGTATTATGAGTTTGACTTATTTTATATGATAGTGGTGTCAATTATGGTCTTTTCAGAAAAAGTTATTCAATCATACAATGATGTTAAGGAACAAGTTGAGATCCAAAGCAGGTACAGGAAAGAAGTTAGCTTTTCTTTAATCATAGAGAAATAAAATTTAGAATGGGGTTTGGACAGAGTGAGTTTTACTGTATATATTTATTAATATCTCTACAAAATTGTTTAAAACTTTTTACTAAGGACTTGCACGAAATTGCAATTCACTGAATTAGATTTATAAATATAATACAGCCTAGGCTACCAGAGCAATAACATAAAGTTTACAGTACGCCATAGTCAATGTTATGCATATGTTTAGGTCATTTCACAATCAGATTGATTAGTTGATCATATCTATGGTCAGGTTATCGGAGATTTTGATCCCTAATTAGCTTTGTTGTGATCCAGTTTTTTTAAACCTAGAATCAAGCTGATTGGAAATCCGGCGATAGAAAAATAAGTATGATAGGTGTACAACCAACCCTCACAGTTTCTTTCTAACTCTATCATATACATAAAATTTAAAGCAAATTTTTATGTTTGTATGTATGTTAGAACTACAAAACCCAGAGATTTAGAATACTAAAACTTAACACATGTGACTAAAGAAGACGGAAGGTTTTTAAAATTTTGAAAACTTTCTTTTATCGAAAACAAAATTAGTAATAATGTGATTTGACAAATTCAATGGTTACTTACTAATACATTTTCATTGTTCTGCATAATTTAACAAAATAAAGTATAAAACATTAAAAAAATAACAATGGCTTAGTGCAAATTACTCTTAGAATCATTGCTAAAATTGGTTAAAATGGTCACATTATTTATAATAACTATTAACAATTTGATATTATTAATGCAATCTTACTTCTTTTTTGAGTTGAGTTTTATGGTTTGGTAGCACTTATATTCTAAATGCAATTTAGATTGGTCTTCAAAAGGTGCAATTTCAAATCATGCTCCCTGTGGTTTTTATGTATATTTGATGTAGATGTTAGATTTTTCAAAACAAAAGCTTGCTTGAAAAAAAAAATCACTATTAAGTATTTTGGGGTAACTACAACACTTAATTAGTCAGTGTGTGAAGTTTAAACTTTGTAACTGTTCGGCAAGGGACTAAACACTCGTGAGCCTCGGTTTAGTTTCAGATTGTATTAATATATGACGAGCAGAAGCTAAACATTTTCTTTTATTTCTGCATTTAAAAAAATTGTTACTTTCACATGCGTACAGAGTATAAACCTTGTAGTTACTGAATATTAAAATTGAGAGTTTTAATCATAAAGGTATCATTTATCTGGCTCTGACTAAGCCAAAACATAGATATTTCTTTCTCTCTGTGTGTATTTGGTAGCTCTCTTTTGAATAATGATCTTACCCTATTTAATTCACAAGTGTTACTTATTAATATGACTATCCAATAAAGATTTCCGATGGATATGAACTCATACACATACAATCCAACAGTTTTGGCACCCTACATATACTAGCACACATATATTATTTTAAACGGTTTCTCAAATCTTCATACTAATATTTATTGAATTAAACCAAATTCTATATGTACAATACATCGGAACTTAGTCTATCCAACCCTCATTGATCCGGATATCCGGTTTATCTAGAATTAAATTTCATATTGATTAATTTTTTATAACAAATTATTATGGGACGAATAATAATTTTTATAACACATTATTATGGGACGAGTAATCGATATATATATATATATTTTTTTTTAAACTCCTCTCAAACACTTTAATTAATTACAATACTAGATTCGCAGTGTGAATAAAGTACTGTAATGAACTATATACTATTATTATTATTTAGCACCGAGTTTTATTACCCGTTGGGGTTATACGCTTTAAGTACTAATTACTCTAATGGATTAGGAATTGGGAAGGTTGAATTAGAGGAAATGAACCCACATTAGCGTGGAGGGAGAGTGGAAAATCATTTAGGAAAAACCACCCCCAGTTCACCCGACCGAGATTCGAACCTCGATCTCCCCGTCCTCAGCAGTCGAGCTCAACACGACAAGTGCGTTAGCCAACTACGCCACCGAGGCGGGTTGTACTGAACTAAAACTGTACTTTAATCAGTGGTACAACAGGTCTACTGTAGAGTATATCATAACTTATTCGGAGTGGTTGTAACATGTTTCAAGTGTCTTTAAATTGTTGTTTTGAAAATTAGTGGTGAGTTGTATTAATATGGTATATTAATTAATGCATTTTTCCTATAATTTTATTAACTATCAGGACTTTGGTTAATCCGGATGACACCAGGTCCCAGTTAGGCTGGATGGACAATGATCACCTGTATATATATATATATATATAAAAAATACACAGACATAGTTTAGTTTAAATGTAATATATATATATATATATCACCAAATCTTACTGTCAGTTGGGGCTATATACCACATTCAAGGAGATGCATTAAAATACACAATTATTCCAACTGTAAATTTAATGTAATATTTTTGGCCATAGTGGATAACGTATTGTAGAGTAGATGGTAGAATGGATTTATTAAGTGGAGAAACAAGATGATAAAATGGCAGTTAACGGTGGCTGAAGTTTTCATTGGGGTTGAGCAGTGTGCGATAGTGCATGGTAGCTCAGGATAGCTCAGTTGGAGAGCAATGATGCGCTAAGCCATCAGTTACAGGTTCGATTTCATTGTCCAGGTGTCAGTTTTCAACTAATTGGAACCCAGGTTCCTCGTAAAAGCTGTCCGGGATTTCATAACTAATAATACTTTATTAAAGAATATCACGATGGATATGTTTGCTATGATTTTTAATATTAACTATATGATTTTTTTAAAATACTTTATATATTGCATTATTTGTTAAGCTGAATAATGAGGATTATTACTTTGTTAGGCAAAAACTTTCTTAATTGGGATAATTTTTCTATATTTCTATTTGATAAATTTTTTTACTTAAGAAGTACATTTTTTAATGTGTGCATATTTAAATAAAAAATTAATAGAGTTTTAACTATTTATGCTATAATTATTTTGCTTAGTGCTCTTATAGAGAGAAACATAAAGCCACATAAAAAACTCTACGTTCCTTCCCAATCTCTTTTAAAAAAAACACTTGTAATGTATATATTGAAGTAAATAGTTTCAATGTTAATGTTAGATATGATTTTCGTAACACTTTCTAAAATGCACATTAAAAAAATGTACTTAGCAGTGAGACAATTCATTTTTAAGTTCTCTTTTTTTTCCCTTCTAACGCTATATACCTTTTAGTCTACATAATAATGTAGACGTACTTTCCGTTGAGAGTGCTGAAGTAATGGTTTGGGTTGGGAATAAAATAAATGGTGTCTATGTAAAAACTCTTTAAGTCAATGTATTCAGTAATCTTGAAATAAAATGTTTAACAATTAGAGAATTTCAATTAAATTATAAGAACAATTAATCCCGCTTCGGTGGCCGGATGTTCTAAGGCATCACTCATTCAATAGGCTATACTGCCAAATGCGGGAATATTGTGGTTCGAATCTTGCATAATGAAGGTGACTTTACTAAATGGTTTTTAACTCTTCCTCTACGCAAATACGGATATATTTCCTTCCTACCAATTCAACTTCCCTCATCCATAGCACATTAGTGTAATATTTTCATAATCATATGACCTGAAGTGATATTAGAACAGGGGACAGCTAAAAAGAGAATAGTTTTATTTTAAATGATCGTAATTTTCTGAACTATGGGATAGCTTCTAACATGAATAACATTTAACCACATATCAAACTAAAAGACAACAACTAGCGAGCCAAACCGACCGAGCAGCTGGAGCCGTTGTTGATGATAGTGCCAACATTTGTGGATAGAGAGTGTCACGAGGTCAGCATAATGAGCCTTCAGGTGTTTAATATCATTTTTATAAGCCGGAGCTGCTACTTATTTATTCACGTATTTCATTTGTCCTCACGAGGCAAAGTTTGACGCCATTCCAGAGCCACTGGAAGCGCCGGGGATCGAATGTGGGCTCTAGGGATCTGTAGCCAGGAACTCTGACCACTAGACCACATTATATCTAACATTATTATAACATCTAGTAATTAAAAGTGAGCTCATTGATCCAATATAGTGGTTTCAAATAATTTATATATTTTCTTCTGTCTTGGTTGTTTGCTAAGGTTCCTTAAATTTATCCTATCAAAATATTGAATATAATGAAAAGACGTAGAAAGATCATTTTTCTAGGAGAGGGGGAGGGTTTCGCTTAAAAATTTGACCATACCTTTAGCCAGTAAAGATTTTTACGTGTATACAAACCTACTCTTCTAGGATATCCTAGATATTATCTAATCTCTCATATTGTAATAGGGTTCGGATCCCTCTAGAACTCTCTGTCTACGCTATCGTTTTCTGCATAGCAAGTACAATAAATTGGCACTGTCAATACCTTTGAAATATGAGATATACCTTGGTTTTATTACCAATGGATACTTAAAGTATCTTTTAGTAATCTCAAACATGTTTTGCGGTCAAAATTTATCAGTATTAGTGTTATCTTGTAGGTGTTAATGTTATCTATCAAAAGTAAGAGTTGCAGATCACATTAATCGATGTATGAATACATAAAATTAGATCTAGTAACTTTTTTATCTGCCAGGTATGTCCATTCATAAGAACATTGAGGTTTAGTAAATAATGTATTCCTAAGACATACTAGCAATAATAAGCATACTATACAATGTATCATTATAAATTTGTCAAGCTAGTTGGTCAATTTATAAATAAACTCCGCACGAACTTTCTAGCTCTATTGTTTGAAAATAGAGATATTTACTCAAAGCTCATAATATATGTGAAACAAAATAATTTACACTAGCAAACCCAAACATATATTGCACTATACTTATGTACAACTTTTTTTTAGTCCCGGTTTTAAATTTTATAATTTTGTTTTTGAATAATTAATGTCCTCATTTGTATGTTTGGACCGATAAAAAAGATCAATGTTGGGTCCACAAGGATCAACACTTCGTATTAAAATTTCACCTTCCTGTTAATATTTCCGACATTTTATTAGGTGCTTCAAATCTCCATGCCATCGCATTGCTATTAAATCAATTATTTATCAATTTTGACCAATAAAAAATGTAAATATTTACTATTGAGTCTAAAATGAAGGAGATAGATCATTGTTGTACAAAAATTTCTCCTAAGAGGTTGAAGGAAAAACAACATAAACTTTTAGACTTACTTATATTTAATTACTCTATGGTATTGGAGAATTATTGCGTTAAAACTTAAGTAATATCTCTTTACAACTAAAGCTCACAAAATTGTATTAATATATTTGCCAATATCTCAGAAACGGTTGGGTTTATAAAAATATATTTAATATAAAACTCTTTTATTTTTAATAGTACTACAATTTTGCAATGATAAGTTATTTAGTATCTCAAATAGTGGCGGAGATACGGAAGTTTCTGCTTCTGTAAATTACCCTAAAATTCATCTTAATGGTAAAATGTAAATAGCCAGTTTATTTATAATCTTAATCAACACCTAGTTACGAATTTTAATCAAAATCGTTAGTCAATTTTCAGAAAATCGATTTTTTCTCTTTTCACCCTTTCTTAAACTATTAATTTTAAGTTTAAACAGACACACAGACATACGTAATTGCAAAGACCACTTTTTTAGGCTTTGGGGGGTGTTGAGACGTCGAAATACATCAACACTTCAGTTTAGATTTTCTTTTGCGGTCGCAATACTTTTACCTTTTCTGTTCGAAAAGTTAATAAATACATATATTTACGTATAGATTGAAATTTATTGGTTTTATAAAAATATGCTTCAATTAAAATATTTGTATCATAAAGAGACCTACGTACTTGTTACGATAAGTAATTTCATATCTCAAATAGTTTAGGAAATATTATAAAAAAGATAATTTACACATCAGACCGGAGCCCTTAAAGTTATTTTGCCGAAATATTGAGAGAATACCATTTTGTTTGGAATATTTATAAATGTTTAGAAATTAAATTTAATAAAAATCGTTAGAGCCGATTTTGAGAAAATCTTTTTGCCCCTCAGTAAACTACCCTTATTTTTAGGGTTAGATATCTAATTCCAAAAACTCTTCGGGACAACCCTATAAAAACCCTAAATATCAAGTTTTAGCCCGATTGGTAGCATAGTTTAGGCTCTAGTTGGTGGTACAGACAGACTGATATACAGACGGAAAGTCAAAAACAACATTTTTGAATTCGAGGGGTCATGAAACGTCCAGATTCATCAAAATCTTGAGTTCGATTTTTTTGATGATCACAATACTTTCTTTACTTCTAAGATAGCGAGAAAGTAAAAATATATGTAATATGATAACTGTTAAATTAGCTTTTAACTTAAAATGTTTTTTTTTTTAAATTTAACGTATTGACATCTATAGTTATTCATAGGAAATATCTGAACTGTTGACCACAAATCGATAAAGAAGGACTTGATTGACTTTTGTACTAGCCTAACTAATTTTTTAAATTTACTTAGCACCACGTCTTACTACGCATTCTGGTTATACGCTTCCTAGCTAAATTGTTCCGTGATGTTTTTAATAGTATTTAGTAGTAATTCTAAAAAGTTTTGCAGAGGAATAGAATTCTGCTAATGTTAATTATTCTATTCAAGTAAAAATTAGATCTTGGTATTGCTCTGACATAGTTAAAAATAAGTAAAAAACAAAATTAATAGCGAGTGTGAGATATTTAAAAGTTTGACGTGTCCTAACATGTGGTTAATGTGTTTTCTAGACAATAGATAATAAGTTTATATTCATTTGAAGTATTTAAATTGTACTTTCTGACCTGACTGATTATATCAGAAAACGAGAATTTCTATGAGCGAAAGAAAAAGGTCTATCATTTTTGCCGGGAAAGATATTTTCAAAAACTTCCAGGGTTATTTGACATGCTACTATCAACGTCGGACTGATGGCCTTACTTCCCCTTCGAAGGAAGTTGTGCCACGGATTTTTATTGCTCAACTAGGGGCTCCGAAATCTCTTTGGACTTGAAGAGGAAGGGGGTGCTCAGCTGAGAAGGATCTGGGGGTCCTTCCCATGTAAATTTTAAACCCTCGACAACTCTTGAAGCTATTATAAGGGGGTTTATTCTTCATGGGTATTACTTTTTTAGACTGCCTATATGGTCTAGGGGTAAGTTTTCCTAGCTACAGATCCAGAGGCATCGAGTCCAATCCCTGGAACTCCCGAATTCTATCTGTGAAGCAATGGGTCTAAAACGTGGTCATACTTACCCTCATGATGACAAATTAGAAGCTATTTGAATAAAGAAGTAGAAGCTCTGGTTTAGAAAATTGAGAATAATGACCGAAGGTCTCGTTATGTTGACCCTACGACACCCTCTATCCAGATATTTTGGTACCATCATCACTGTCGCTGGTGGACACTAGGTCGATATATCTCGATTATTGGCTCACACCATGGAGGTTACTTTTTTATGCCTTTCTTTGTCATCAGGAATAGTAATAACATAGTATGAAAAGAGGATAATAAAATACAAACATCGTTTGGTCAACAATGAAAATTTGTACTTTATTTGTTACTATACAGGGGGTAGAACCATATTTGTGAATGGGGACAGTTAACAAAAAGAAAGTTTTATGTGTTACCCACAAGCCAAAGGAGTGTTAGGAGGATCTCCTCCAGATTACTTTGAAATGTCGATGCTCTTATAAGCTATTAAGAAAAAAAATTATTAAAATTTAAATCATTTATAAGTTATTTGGAGTGATCCTCACCTAGAATATTTTTGAAATTTGAATGATTCTCTAAGATTTTTATGAACGAGACATTTAAGGTCACGTAAAATAAATTTACGAAAATTTTAATTCTTTAAAATTTGTTTGGAGTGGTTATCGCCTAGAAGATTTTTGAAATTTGAATTGTTTTTTACGCAATATATGACCTAGATTATAAAGCTCATTCAAATGAACACATCTCTCAAAAAATAAAATCTTGGGAAACTATGATATTATTTTGAATTTAGAAAGAAGTATTAAAATTCTAACTAAACCTTAAACATTAGCAGATTATTTTTAAATTGATTTTGATCCAAACCCATCTTTCAGCTTCATATGCTTTAATACCAAAGTTAGCTAAATACATATAAAGGGAGACTGATTTACTAGAGGGGGTGGATGGAAACATTTTCCCCAACTTTGGCAATGACCTTTTGTACTCATCAAACCCTCCCTTCACCTCATAGCCACAGTTCAACCACTACTCATACTATCTATCAAAGATCAGAAGAACATATACTTTATGCATGAACATATTAAATGTACTATTAGTAACTTTGGTAACGATAAGATACTAAGGTTGTTTTTAATCCTACTACAATACGTTAACCTAATAACAAGACTTTGGCCCTACATTCTGGCATCCTTTCGACCTAAAATAGACTCTCACGGGTAGTGGATAAGTAAAAATATGTATTTTAAGCCCGGTTTATTTCTGCTAAAACCATTTATTTTTTAAAACGCATTAAAGCAGGGTTGATTAACTTTTAAATTCTCAATATTCTCCAGGATTTTCAAACCAAAGAATTTATGCTTTCCCAGTATTTCATATGAAAAGCTATACGCAGAAAAAAAGAAAACTCCCTTTTTTCTAAGTTTTTGGCACAAACTGATTAAAACATTTTTGGAGATAAAACTAATAGTTTGCATTTGGTTTTGCTCTCTATCTCGTATTTCTCAGATTACTATAAGTATATCAGAAAATTATAGTTAATTTTCATATTTTCTTTTACTTCTCCTTGACTTTCTCTTATCACCCCAAATTTCCTTGACTTTTCAGGCTTTCCCAGTTTTCCAAGTTCACGTACCCTACTATCAACTCTGTCAAGGGGGAAAATTAATGAGCCTTTAAAATACGTACAGCGTAATCAAATGTAATCTAACAATAATGTTTAAAAGAGGTACAAACAAATTCAAATATTTTATTCAGATCACAACAAGAGAGATTTTAATAACATTTCTAGCTTTTTAATTCTATTAGGGTGGATAAATATGGTCAAAAAATATAAATTTTAATCTGTGGTTTGAAAAAATCCTTTTCTTCGTGTACAAATTAAACTTTCAATTCAACCCATGACATTTTATTAAATCGAGTGATTCTATTTGAATAATTAGGCCTATTACACTTTGGCCTATTTTAAAAATAAAGCAATTACATATATTGTTTTATGATATAATTCTAATTTTTTTATGTAAGTAAAATTTACTGTAAAATTAGGTAATTTAAATCATCAATTATAAATATGAGAGTATTATTATAGGCCTACAAGCAAAATTGTTTCAAAGAAAGTAAGATACTTGCTTATTAGTAAATTAACACGGTTCATTTGAAAGACTTTTCACTGTAATATAAATTTAAGAGTATGATTTTATTAAATAATTCATCATATCCTGATAAGAATGTTATCGACACAGGAAGCTAAATTTTAATTAATCTACACTTATAACGGGCAAAAAATAATGGTATATTAACTTTTAAAACTTTTTTAAAAATATTTAACGTTAATTAAACATTTTTTAAAAACATTCATTTTGTTAATAATCTTATCTTCATAAATAATGTAAATCGGTTACCTGTATAAAAACATGTTTATGAAACAAATCGCTATAATTTGTATATTTAAGGCAAATACATTACATAATATTCACCCTCACATCCTTTCGTCATAAAAAATAACTCAATAGGAAAGAAAAAGTCAGGTAAATTCTGAAGGACTCAACCACACGACGTTGCCAATTTATATAATATTTGATTGGAGTTGCTAGTCTTACACCCAAACACACAAGAATGGCAATATTTCTCCCGTAAGAAAATCCTGCATTCTTTTAGAGCTTAGAGAATATCTCAGCATCTTAATCACTTAACGTAATAGAAATAGAGTATAATTCTCCTGTTTGTCCTATAGATTACAGTGTAAAGTTTGGTAAACTCTTTCAAAACTAACTCTTAAAAAATGTAAGGTTAAGATGGAACCAGACCTACTTCTGAGCCTCTTCGACTACCATTTTATAGCTGATGGTGAGAGGTTGGTTATACGACTCGTACAAGTGTTTTGAATATGCATGAAAATATTGGGGAGGCTTAAGATAGTCACAGCCCCTCAAATATAAAAACATGGGGAGGGGGGGGGGACACTTTAAGCCTCTCCGGCCTCCTTCTTCCAGAGCCACTGCAGCTCAAGAAATATTGTATTGAATAGGCCAATTTGAATTTAAGAAACGTTTTGTTTAATCTTTGATAACATTTATGATAAATAGCGTAGACCAAAACCTTATCTTAGTCAATAGTGCATCTACCTACTGGGTTCAACGTCTTGTATTCTATGCTTTGCATTGCAGAAAATTCAAACATAGCTGTAATTAGAACGATAAATTGATGGCTGAAATATTGTGTTCTATGTTTATTATAGAATTAAGTTAGTTTGTAAGAAGTCAGACGTTGTAATAGTTTGGCCCAAAAATGTTAACGTTAAATACTATACATATTAACAACTAAGTGCATATAATTATATATTTTATATAGAGATTGTATTACAAAACAATTTGAGGGTTTATTGAAATAATTATAAATATTTAGACACAAAATATAAAGTTAAAGTTTAAAAATACCATCTCTTAGTTATTATTTATTTCAGGAATATTAGTTATGAAATTAAAATTCTCTTTCAAGTGCCCAATTGATATTTAAACTTGGCAGACCTTGCCGTGTTCATGAGCACTAAATCATTAGTCCTTTAACTCCGAGGGCATTTGGCTTTAATCCCAACCATAGTCGTCAGGTAGTAGCGGGCAAGGTACGTAGGGCCTGCTATACGTTATGATGAAGTGCTATCATGTGTCGATAACTCAATTGTGATAAGTAGGAGCAAAATTGTATGCAGAGATCAAAATTGAATTCAATGTTTTTTGACACTTTTTTTGTAGTTATTTAAAGTATGGAAGCCTCACAAATAACCTGAGTGAGTATTCAATAACCGATAAGGTTAGGGTGAGCGTATTGTCAACATATTGTATTGTTCCACGCCAGAATCTCCTTTATATAGTCAATTTGCCGTAGGAGTGTGGCTATCAAAAGTTACCAGATCTACTCTCATGTATTCATTCGTCAAAACCACAGGATGGCACATTTAGCAGTCAAAAATTCTTAACAAACAATCATTCTTTAATTATGTTTTTCTTTTAACGTTTCTACATCTTATGATATATGTAATCTAATACCACTATGTGGCGAGTGGACTCTAGGTTCCAAGTGTTTGTTGCTCACAATGCCCTTCCAAACAGAATAAATCACACAATTTCCCTAATAGTGGTATCTAGTAAGAATACAGGTGTTCGGAAACTCATGGTCCAAATTGAACATATAGCCTATTTGAAACAAAAGTAATACAAAAATACCTGTACACTTACATCCGGAAACCTATGCTAATACCATTAAAATTGTGTTAAAATTTTCGGCGTACAGCGCCCGGATAACAAATCTTTTAGAGCATGCGTGTACAACAGGTTGCATAAGAGTTAGGCGCGTGGCACTACACATGTAATAATGGCAAGCACTTTCTGTGATGAAGGAACGTTAATTATAACCCTCAGAACGTGTTCACATTTCTAAATTGACTGGCATGTTGTTTACTATTATTTGTAGTGTGATCTGCTGCCGTGCTCTAAGATGTCAAGGTGTGTAGGGCCACACGCCCAACTCCTTTGCAACCTGTTCTACACACATACTTGAACAGCTTTGCTCTCCCGGACCTGTACGCCGAAACCTAGCACACAATTTAATGGTATTAGCATAGCTTTCTGGATGTAAGTGTACAGGAATTTCGTTTTACTTTTGATTCAAACAAGATATTTGTTCAGTTTGGGCTATGAGTTTCTGAACATTCTGTATAATAATAATTAGGGAAAGATGAATCCACTATCACCTAAACACAAAACCTATTATGTGGCCCCATGGTCAAATGCGTCACCTTTGCAATAGACTGTACTGCCAATGACAGCGAGAGTAAGGTTCGAATTCCTGTTAGATTTATTGAGGGTGGGTTTTCTTGAATGGTTTTCTACTCTATCCACGTTAATGAGGGTATACTTTATATAAATTAAACTGTCCTCATCTCCAACCCATTAGCATAATTAGTAGGCCTACACATGCTAGATCCCGAATGAGTGGTAGGACACGGTACTAAAAAACCCACAAAACTACTTTAAAATTGAATACATCTAATAAAATGTCAGAAAAAAAGGCACTTACATATATGTTAATCCCTGTGTTAGATAAAAGATTGGTATTGCTGATAGATAGGTGTGTCACACTATATGTCGGAAATATAGCATTCCCCTTTGCCAACTCTGGTCGTGTAGTGGTGGGACGGCTGGATTTGGAGTGTAAATATGTCAATAATTTCAATTGTACAAGTGCAATAAATCAAACAAAACATTGGTACTCTGAACCATGACGAACCAGTAATAAACTGTAATTTAACGTTAATTCTGAGCGTACATAGCCAAAGTGCAAAGCTAACAACAAGCAAATACAGAAAAGTGCATATTTGTAATGTGTTAATTAAGAGAAATTGTTGAGTGCATTAATAATTTATTTAATTTATATAAAAATGCAGACCATTGAATCCAATAATTTCCAATCCGATGTCAATATAATTAATAAGTTAATTTTGTTTGATCCATTTATCTTTTACCTTTCCTATGTTTAGCAAGCGTATTTTGTTATAGATAATAATAATAATAATAATTGGAATTAATATTAGAAGCATTTTTACACAGTATACTAAGACATAGAAATACTAATTTTGAAAATAAGAAAATAAAGTTACAAATAACAAAATTCAAAACTTATTTTGAGAATGTTAAACTTATCTGACAGTATTATAATTATAATTGAGATTTTCTAAATTAAAACAATGTATAACGTAATATGAAAATGCACTAAATTTAAATTGAGTAAATCAAGAATTCACTATAATATGTGCATAGTGGGAGACATTGAAGCCATATAGATTGCTATATGGCTGCTTTGGTGGAAACATTCACCCAAGCTAGCGTTGTTGTTTCGCTGCCAAACGATACTTCTGTTACATCGACTACACGAACTTAGCAGGTCAGGTTACAAGTACATAATTAATTTTCCAACACGTCTTTGAAATTAAGATGAATGATTGAGTTTTTATAATACATTTAGTGACCAACTTAGGTGGCAGCATGGTCTAAGGTGCTACTCTCGCAATAGTCTAGACTGACAAAGATGGGGAGATTGGGGTTAGATCCAAGTCGGGTGCACTGAGGGTGTTTCCTAAATGGTTTTCCATTATCTCTCAATGAAAATGCGGGTGTACTTCCTCTAAATTATACCCACCTAATCCCTAGCACATTAGTATTCCTAGTAAATTGGCGGGTAACTCGAACGGGTTGTAAGATGGGGTGCCAAAAATACTTTTCGTGCATAAATACGTAAAAAGGTTTATACTTGCTTCGGTGGCCACGTGGTCTAGGCCATCACTCTAGAAATAGTCTATATAACATATGACAGGGAGATGAGAGTTCGATTACCGGTTGGGTGTACTGAGGGTGGTTTTTTCCTTAATGGGTACACTATACCTCCACAGAATAGCGGGTAAATTTCCTCATCTTACTCATCCTTAACTCATCAGCAGAATTAATATGCATATAGCCTGAACAGATAGTAAGACGCGAGGCTAAAAAAAACCTCTGCTTTAATACAGATTTATGCATTACGTTAAATTAATAACAATACCGCTTAGGGCAGAGCTATACATATCCTGCCACTTTTAGAAACCAAATCCAATATCAGGGAGAAACGTATAACACATTATGGCATTTACTGGATGTAATACATCTATATTTTAATTATTATTTTTGCGTACTCAAATTTTTTAATCAACCAATGCTAGTCAGGCACAACATATGCTGAGCGGTAAAATATCACCTCGGCAAAAAACGTTATCTACAGTGAGTTAAAAACATAAATGTAACAATATTAAAGGGGGTTGAATCATTCGTTTAAAAACAAACAAAAAACCTTCACAAGTATAGTAAATAAGAATCAGCATTTTAAGAATACTATAAACATAAACGTGTAGTTTTGTGATATATCTTGTGTAACACTAAGGGCTTTAAGTCTCGGAGTTACTCAAATAAGACTCAAAAGTGACGCGGGTGGTACCTAAATAAAATAACCAACCAGTAGCTTTAGCGTCACCGCTAATTTATTTCAATAGCTATCTGCTCACGAGGCTGCTGTTTGGTAACCGGTTTACGACGAATTGTAATTATTCACTGGAAACTCAATATGCTAGTCTGGGATACCTCAGTTACAAACTCACTCATCATGAATGAACAATTATTAAACATTTAATTTACTATTCTAGGTAGATTTCTTTTGATATTCAGCACAACGCTATACAATTTGCATCAGTTTGTTGAAGTCCCTTTGCCACGACGCGATGAATAGTCGATTATTATTATTATTTTTACTAATAGTCTGCAGTTTATTTTATTTTCATTGTATGGATGAACCCAAAATCTTCTTTGGTTAATTCAATTATATCCGTAATAATAATAATAATAATAATAATAATAATTGTTTATTTAGGATTTAAAATAAAATTACAAAATTGATTTTAAGATACAATCCAGAAGTACCTAAAGGTATCTTCAGGTCTTGCAGTTGAATATTAAAAAAATAATAAAAACACAAAAAGTTCTACACATGTCATAACATTTCCCATCAAAAATATTACCATGGTTGTTTGAAGCATGCCTTGAAGTATCCAGCCTTTAATAATAATTTTACTTTTCGCTACACTTATTTGAGGAATTTTCCGGTGTGTTGGTGGTAGCAAATTAATAATAATATATTATTAATAATAATAATAATAGATAACCAAATCCTCCTTGCCACTCGAGTCATTAGATATTATATTAATCAATATTAAAGTTTCTAAAAGCCAAAAGAAGGTGCTTGCAGCTAGATATTATGAAAATTCATCCACTTTTTCATAGATCGTGTGCAAAACATAAGCAACAAACCTTTACTGACCCGTTCATGATTTCATTCATTAACAACTCCAATCACTGTTGAGTAGTTCCGTGGGTGAAAGAAAGGCTTTAGGGTTTCAAATGTAAATTATGAGACCAACAACACCGAATAATTCTCTGTGATACATTATGGTAACTTTGTATCATACCTTTATGGTTAAACGGTCGCTATGGTATATCTTATAAGGTTTTGTCAAAGTGTAATCATTAATGTTAGGACGTCTAACTTTCAGGGTAAATCAAATGTACTGTACATTATGTTCTCAAGATACAGATTGTTATGTGTTATATTGGACGGTGTGTTTAAATACATCCCCATATTATATTTTTATGGGAGGTTAAATTAAGTTTCAAATAAAAGGTACACTCCGTCGAGATTGAAAGGTAGCAACTTATAATTCACTGAGCACACGAGGTATGATATTCCTCCACACATGACTGCAGAATAGTTTGCCTAGCTACGCCCAACACCTAAGTTAGAGAAGGCCTTAGTCGTTAAATTATTTCTTGACTGTTGGGAAGGAGTGATGGGGGAGGGGTTATGTCTTTTTTAGCGATGCCCGAATGGTTTGATTTAATACATTAATTTTACTTTATTGTTCTGATAATGATAAAATCAACAACTAATATTTATATACTAAGTTAATTAATTATGGGTGACCTGGCGGTCTAGAGGGTAAGGTGTCAGACTTCTGTGCTAGCAGCCGGGGTTCAATCCTCGGTCCCGGCAAAGATTTATCTGATTACCAAACCCTTCCTTCACCTCTGACAAGACATCTTGTGAATGTGGGGAATGCCAGGCCTCCACCGTGGTTCGGATTCCACGTTAAACTGTAGGTCCTCCATTTCATCTCACAATCACCCTACCATTACACATTAGCGTAAGTGCGTATAACCCGAACGGGTAGTAAGACGCGGTGCTAATAATAATAATAATAATAATA
>CABFOW010003971.1:18132-36915 GCA_902141385.1 Timema californicum
CCTGAACCATTTAACCAATTGCGGTGTGGTTGTTACTTTTGTACTGGATCAATATCCAGGCAGGCTTTAGCATTATTTGTGAATAATAAGGTGTTTCGGTGGGAGTCCCGGTGAAGGCCCAGCCGAATGTTTGAATACATTTATGGAACAACACAATTACTGTGGGATAGTTTTTATTATTCGTTAGTGTATTTATCTATCCAGGAATTTTTTAGTATAGTAATTATGACTGAGTGTATTGGTGTAAGTCCCGGTGAAGTACCAGCCGGATATTTGTCTATAACTATGAAACCACACAATTACTGTGGTGTAGTTTGTATTATTTTGTAGAGTATTTATCCAGGCATTTTTTAGAATAATAATTATAATCGCACGGTTTGGTGTGAGACCCGGTGAAGTGCCAGCCGGATATTTGTATATATCTATGGAACCACTTAACCGCTTTAAATGTAGTTTTTTTTGTTGAATATTTATTCAAGTAAGTTTTAGCATGATTTAATTTTGTTTTGTGTTGTGAGTCTCGGTGAAGGACCAGCCGGATATTTGTCAACAACTGATTCCGTAGTTAATTCTATCTTGTAGGATATCAACCGGAAATATTGTAGTATGATAGATCTAGGTTTTGGGGTTCGAATCCCTGTTAAAGTTTCGGATGGATGTTGTGTATATTTAATCTAGGATATTTATAACCACATAAGCGATATCAGTGTATTTTTTTTCAAACAAGGCTTAAGTAGTTTTTATATCCAGGCAGGTTTGAACATTAGTTTAATCAGGTGTTTTGTTGTGAGTCCTTGTAAATACTGACAGGTCTAGCTATAATGGATTTTGTGGATCAGCCGGAAGGTGAAATTCCGTTCTTCCGTGAAGGGGATAATTAAATCCAGAGTGAACTATAGGAGAATATTTATAAGTAACATAATCTTAACTATTTCAACCATATTTACTAATAATTACTGGGGGATAGTGATTAAAAAGATACAAATTAAAGGTGATGTAACCACATTTTCTTGGAGGAAAGTTGGGGGACAATTTAAGAAAACGTGTCTCAATATTCCTGGCCAGGACTAGAACCCTGTTTCATCCATCAATGAAAATGGGCCAAATAAGAATCTTTTTTGTCCGCATGAACACCGAAGCAGTATAATATACATTATTTACCGTATTTGCTAGAATATTAATTTTACTTTGTAATTTTGTTTAATATAAGATATTAAATATTTTATTTGGTGAGTAATTCGAGCAGATATAACACTGGTCTATAATCTATTATTAACTCGGGGATTTCTTTTTTAAGTTCAATCAATAATATTTTTACCAAAATGAGATTATCAACAACTCTTAGACCCGCCCCAGTGGCGTAGTTAGCTAACGTGCTAGTTATCTGCTTAGATCGACTGACAAGAATGTAGAGATCGAGTTTCTAATATAACTCGGGTAGTTTTACTAAGTGGTTTACATTCTCCCTCCACGCAAATGCGGATTCCCTTCCTCTAATTTCAACCTTTCCAATTCCTAACCCATTAGACTAATTAGTACTAAGGCGTATTACCAAAACGGGTAGTAAGACGTGGTGCTAACAAAACAAAACAAAAAACCTACCATCAAAAATGGCTTTAAACACTCTTTCCTTGTCCTATTTATTTAAGATTGACTATATGAAGGTTACCTAAGAAACAGTGAAGTTTTCCTGGCACATCAAACATATTAATAAATAGTTAGTTCAGTGTGTGCTGGCTGTCCGCGATTGTCCCCGTATATAGTAAAATAGTTAAATGGCGCTTGTCTAAGAGGAGGGTTGGATCACATTATTCACTTAATCAAGTCATGCAATAACAAAATACTGACAGTTTCTAATGCAGTTAACATTCACACATCTTCTAAACATTTATAATTTGCAGTAAGCCAACAGTTATTACTCCTTCCAAGTTAATTTCAAGAACAAATAAATGATGTATTTTGTAGGCTGCATTACTACTTATATGTTATAATCTCATAATCTTCAAATAATTATTGATTACCTTATTATTATTATTTCTTTCCAAACCAAGAATACTACAATAGCATGATTTACAGATTTATTTAACCTACAGATAATGCGATAGCTTAACTCAATCCATAGCATATTTTTATACTGATTTAGGGACACTAGGTTCGATTCCTGATACCGTGGAACTTTTATTTTGAGCAACTGCTGTTTTACGTCCGGATGGAACCCACCGTTAAGAATAAAAAAAAGTTGACGTCGGGGTTGGCAGAAGACTGCCGGATGAGGCGATGAAGAAGCCCGGCCCCGGGAAGCGACCAGCCCCGATCAAGAAGAAGTTGGCGGTGAGAGCCAGGGGATCAGCCGTCAGCGGTTTGTGCAGCCCGTCTTGGCAGGAGGAGTCGAAGATTACCATTCAAGGGGACTAAAAGCTCCTCCGGTCAGGAAGAAGCTCGTGCCGGGTGGCAAGCAAGGAGGATGAAACACAGTTTTTAGTAAAAATCTTCTGATAGCTCGAACCGGTAGTATGATGCGATGCACACACAATAAAAGCATTTTTGTGCCTACTTTGTAAATTATTTTCTTATATTTAAAATATTTTATTTACTTTATATTTAAAGTGGTTTTCTTCATAATAGAGGTGTGCTACCTTGATTTGTCACACTTTTAATTGCCCTTTAAAACCAGACATACAAAAAATTCTGAGTTTATATAAAATGTTGATACAATTTTTACTAACGCATGTTGTTGGTCAATATATAATAAAAAAATACTATTGGCATTGGTGTAGGTTCTTTATTTGTCGTTATTTATATAAAGTAATTAAAATAAGTTAATTTATTAGAAAGTTGTAAGTGGGTTTAATAATCTTCTCACCCTACAACAAATAGAAAGAAAGAATTACCAAATGTATTATAATTTTTCTCTTGGAAAAAGACATGATCTAGATAAAAATACGATAAAAGACGAAGAATAAATAATATGTTGTTCTTTTAAACCCTCTTCTTTCACAAAAAAAAATCCATTTCCTGGTAAAGATGTGCTACTAAATTTTAGTACAAATTGTCAGAAAAATATCTTCAAGCGTCATTAGAAGCTTTTTAAAATAAAGTTGAACAGCGTTCCCTATAGTTTTATGGATTTCATGGTATATATATATAATTAAATCACTACTATTATCCTATTTTATCATGTTACCTAGATTAGGAATGGAAGAAAGCAACGCTATACAACTAAGTATACGTGAAAGATGAAGCTTTGGGGTTTAATGAATGAATATAATTACGGAAATGAGCCGTGTCTCAATCATAATCGAATACATTGAAAAATGACACCTAGACACTAGAATCGAACCCAAGAGCTTTGGATTGGCGTGCTAATGCTCTACCACTAAGTTGTCCAGGGATAATCTTAATAATATTATTTTACCATTGCCAAGGTTTAACCCTCCATAATGGATTAGAGAAGGTTGCATAGATACAAAATATGAAATACAAAGGTAGCATCTATTTTTATTGAAAATTCACAAAAGGGTATTACATTAGTATACATAAGAATTGTTCAATTGGTTTTCCACTATCCTCGTGCATTAAGTACAACAGGGTATGAATGTATTTCAAATTAATGGATATATAGAAATTATACAACAGACTACACACATAATAGCCCGTTTAAAGAGTCCTTAAAGCAGACCCCATGTGACAACGATCATAACCTTGGAGTAAGTACACTCTGAGATCAGCATCTCGCAACCTTATGATTAACTAATAAACCATGACTACTGCTGGCCTGCATCGAAATAACTAGAAAACAGGGGTATTTCTGCAAGATCAGAGAATTCACCTAATATTTAGGCCAAGCAACCACAGCCTGTATGATATACTAAAGGCCAGTTTCATAGTCAAATTTAGTACGCCTCAAGTGTGGCGCTACACTAAGTACATGACGACACCTACCTAAACTCGAATGGAATGGGCCGTTCTCGCATAGGAAACTGGCACATTCCATTCTGGTTTAGGTAGTTTTCGTCATGAACTTATAGTAGCGCCGCACTTGAGGCGTACTAAATTTGACTATGAAACTGGCCCTAAGAGTGTGTCCTTAGATTTACTCATTAACACATTCTGATCATGCTTACTTAGGCACATTAAAAGCATTGTAACTGAAGCATTTAACATATAGGTAATTGTATCCCTTTTTTAAGACAACATATAGAGAGTGAACGTCAAGGCCACATTAAGGAGGTGCTAACCATGTCCCGCTTGATTGGGGCTAACTAGCCCCAATTAGGGCAACTCAGTTACAGCCATGAATGACTGTAACCACGCACATAATCAAAATTTAGCATAAAAATATACCAACGTAGTCTAACATTAACGACCACTAGGCTTAAGAAAGCCGTCTACAGGGCAGCAAATATAAACTAGGCCATGAGGTACAAAAACCTCGCATGGACTAGCCATGCTATATAGTGTCTGGAGGAGATGACCTAACAAATAGAACAAAGGAAACAACTATAAAGGCCAATAGACCCAATTAGGTCGTTAAATACAACCAGCCACTCCCGTATAGTGTGCGCTGACGTTCCCCCACTATCATACAGAGAGTAGCTACATTATAAATCAAACGCTAATAAGCGTGTTTGTCTTATTAACAACTGTAATGGACCTTAGAGTCACCAAACCATTCTCAAAAAGGAGCGGATAAGCTGCATAACATGAAGAGTAATACAAATAGCATATGTTTCCGTGATACTATATGATCTCACAGAACTAAACAGCCCTAGCTGACTCATTTAGCATCAGCAAAGATATCAATTAAACTAAGCTCACAACATATAATACACCTATAACCCAAGCGATTGGCTCAGAGGGTGCCAAACTCTTCACAACTTGCGAATATGTTGGCCTGAAGATAAACCTAATCATAGCTAACCACACTACATATTCAATTTCTTTATACAAGTTACAACGCTTGGCGTACACCAATACAAACCAATCGTAGGCAGAGACTTGACCATTAAACAACTAAAGAGTCAGCACATACGCTGAATAGAACTGAGCGGACTGCATCATTCTAGTCCCGGCGATAGGACAGAGTGTGCTCTTAAAGTGCTCCGGTGGTTGAAGAATTGATGTGGATAATCTCGGTGTGGCGGGACGCTACCTCCGGGAAACCCGAGCGGTGACTTCATCTGATGCCATTGCGTCCTGGCTCGACACAGTTGTTTAGCTGTGGTTTGAAAGTAGAGTATAACAATTAATACCCCGACATTCTGTCTTCAATTCTACTCTTACATATTAAATAAACTCCCAGATTGATACCAAACAAGGAAGGGGAAAACGGGGTTCAACCAATCATGTCTCAGGGTCACAGTGCAGACCATTGGGGACGGCAGGGGGCAATGGGCGCATGCGCAATGAGCACAGGAAGAGAGAGGTAATACAAAGCATATGTAGCGTCAACATTACTTTTTTGTAATGGTTAATCACTCCATTCGAACTAGACGAAGCTTAGAAGTGAAGATCTCAGAATACACTCACATTCACATCTAGGTCGAGGGGAGTCCAAACTCCACAGTATTTCATGACGCGTAGCAGATTTCTCAAAAAGTGACAAAGCCACTTAACTGTGTTAGCTAACTCCACTATCCTCGTCCATTAAGCTCAGCACAAGGTAAAGCATCCAATGTAATGTCTTAAATTTAGTGTAACTAGACATTAATATGAGGTGTACAAAATTGAATATTTATAATACTGTAGTATTAATATAATGAAACATTCATTAAAATACTATAAATATTTCACTGTGTTAACCTCATATGAGTGTCTAGCTAAATTA
Organism: Timema californicum; assembly: GCA_902141385.1. NCBI lineage: Eukaryota > Metazoa > Arthropoda > Insecta > Phasmatodea > Timematidae > Timema > Timema californicum. The sequence goes on from CABFOW010003971.1 coordinate 23,960, forward strand.
AATTTCATCCCCATACATTATATAACTTACTTTAACTTAACCACGGTACTCAAAAATGTATAAAATAGCAAGTTTGACTCCTTATATATGACTCGTGAATTGTAAAGACTTGAGATCACTAAATCATTATTTATAGCGTTACATTTGTTAAAAATGTGCAAATAAATTATTGTTGGATGGCCTTAACGTAAAGTAGCGTTCTCCCCTCGAACAACTCTCACTTTAAGCTAACGTTATATCAGTGTTAAGTTAAGCTCATCGTGATTGTTTCCTATTAAAACGTTAGAATAACATTTATTTTACGTTATATTAATAGAAAGTTAAGTTGATCGTGATTCTGGATAATGTTTAGTGGGGATAAGCCTGGATGGACCTTATTAATTTTGACATTTGCAAAATATACTACTTCTATACACATCAAAGTAATATTATATGCAATTGTCTTTATTGATATATACTGTAGGGGTGTGTGAAGCGTTGAAACTTCCACTTGGTTTCAAAACAAATATCAGCTTCGACTTCACTCCGAAAAAAATTCCGGCTTCAACAACTTGCCGATGAAAATATTGACAGCTAAAATACTCAATTTACGATCAATATTATTGCCATTCTGAGCTGTTATTTACACTATAAATCAACATTCATAGTAAAAAATCTTAAGTAATGGAAATGAAATTTTATGATAGCTCTATTTATCAGAATAAAACAAAACATTATAAACAATTGTCCAGTGAAATATTTTACAAGTAATTTCAGTGCATAGTGATGTATAAATAGCCACAATATAATCATTTTTCAAGCATAAAACCACTGATTTTTTTTTATTATATTGTCGATTCGGCTTTGAGAATAATTAATATATTCGATTCGAGTTCGCTTCGAATTGAAAAATGGACTTCGCATGTATCAATGCCTAGTAAATTATTTTCAGAAGTGTATGCAAACAATAGGTTTGCTTTTTAAAAATAAATTTGTACGTTGTTAGCAAAAAGTGGAAGGTTTCTAACTCTTTATCCAGGTTGGCTATACTATTTTTTCGAATAACTATTCTAGTCCATAACTTGTTTTGCAACAATCGTGTGTAGAATAATATTTCCCTATCATATTTTCATTGTTGGCTTTTTTTCCCCAATGATGTTTTTAATAGTTTTTGTAGTAAAATGTTCAACAAAACTTGTGTTTTTCTTACCTGAGATATTTTTTTTATTTCAGTATTATTTTGAATAAGGATTGTTGGAACATTTCTTTTTCCAACCTGTAATTGTTTGCGGATCTGTTTTTTTTACTTTGTTTGTCTTTATCATTTTTAAGGCTTCATGACTTAATTTCTGTTTTCAAACGTAAATATATTTTATAGTTTACTGATCTTAGTCCTGTTTTGTGTTTCGAACTCTGATTTAATCTATTAGCGCACGCAATGTTTTAATATCCTAGTACTCCCTTTCTTTTAATTTATTTTCTCCTCCGAGTTCATTTTATTAATTATACACTCGTATAAAAGAATCGAGACTTTAATTATTTTCATAAGTTCAGGAATTTTTCATTAACTTTTTCGTATAGGCTTAATTCATGACATATTACTTTTCGGGTTCATGTAAACCTAGTTTGATTTTATTTCACTTGTCATTTCGATATAAAAATGGGCATTACGTTTTAATAAACTTGGTATGTTTTTATTCCCACTAAGATATTATACTATATTTAAGTCCAAATTTTATTTACAAGGCTCCAAAAAAATCTTCTATATTCTAGTAGTAATATAATAATGATTTACGACCACTCATTCTGGTCATTCACATGTATTATGGGATTTAATTTTTAAAATACGTATCTATTTTCTGTTTGCAATTCTTCTACCAAATTTACCTGTGCTAATTTTTTATTATTTTATCTACTTTAGTTGTTATTTTTGATAATGATAAATTTAAGGCTTATGAATTGGTTTTAAACTTTTATTTGGTGCACTATAATAAATATTTATTTATTCAGAACATTCTTTTACTTTTTCATTGGAATATTGATTATTTATATATCTTTTCTTTAGTTTTCTAGTCCAATAGTTTATGTTTGATTTGCGTTTTTTCTATTTTTTTAACTGATCTATAATAAAGTATAAATCTTGAATTATTAATATATTATTTTTTTAAGGCGATGTTAAGGCCAGGATATAGTTTTACACTTAACCACAATTTAAATAAAAACAGTGGTTCTTATCTAATATTAAAACACAATTAAAGCTAGTTTTTAGTTATCTATATAACCTATATAAATAGTTTGATATACATATTAATCACACACCTTTTTATATAGTAGCTTGTGGAAACTTGAAACACGTTAGGTAATGAAAACAAACTGAATGTAAAAATATATAAACACTAATGTACACACATAATCGTATGTATATATTATGTATATATGTATGTATATATGCATTTATATGTATATATGCACCTTTCTTATACTTACCACATTAGGATAAATATTCATATAGCCCGGACTCGTAATAAGATGCTGCTCAAAAACAAAAAATCAACACATTAACAAATATAGGACCAATTTTAAATCCTTCTTTCATTTGGATCCAATTAATAATGACTATTTCTATTAATTAATAATTATTAATATTAATATTTCTATCCTTTTAATAGACATCTAAGTTTATCACTTAATTTATAATTTATTTTCGAGTTCTCTCCGACGTTTATTCCCGACACTAACATTTTTTTTAAAGCATAAAACACCCATTATTTGATAACTACTGTCTGCAATAAATTCCAAAACTTTTTTAGTTCTACTTTCCTTATGTGACATCTAATTAAGTCCAACAATAAATATTCCCAGTCAAAAGAACAAACGAACAAAAAAAAAATTGCAAGGAAAGTTCTCAACCAAACGTTTCGGTAAATGTTTAGTTCTTACTAATGCCTGCTAGTCCATGTATCTTTCTAGCGCTGTATTGGGAAACTAGCCTCCAGCGAGATTAAAACAGGTGGAGATAAATACCCGCAATGATGACCACTCGGTCAAAGGCTTCAATCTCTTCTATTAAGTTGCCATTGGCAGGGAGCTTATAGTACGAATCAAACTGAGTGTATCGATAAGTTTTTACCATAAATTGTTTCCCACCTTCCCCACATTAATACCGGTAGATATTCTCCAAATTGTACGTTTCTAGTTCTTACCCCATTAGTGTTTTTTTTAGCACCACGTTTTACTATCCTACCTAACTATACGCTTATATACTAAAAACGTTAATAGTTTTAGAGCTAAGAAAGGTTATATTATAGGAAGTGTAGCCGAATTTGCGTGGAAAACCATTTTGGAAAAACACCCTCAGTACACCCGACCGGGATTTGAATCTCAACCCCCCCCCCTCCTCTCCCGGTTATCAGCAATCGAGTCTACTTTGAGAGTAGCTTCTTTGACCATGCGACCACGAAGCGGGTTATTTGTGTTATTAAATTAGGATATCCCGAAAGCGTGATAAGACTCAGAGAACAGAAATAAATATAAAATCTGATTGCTAAACGTGACAGTTACCAACTATTTCGATATAGTTGTTCATTCGTCAGTTAATTTGTTCTGCAGCTGTGACTTTTAACAGAAATAATCAAAACCAACACAATAATAACGTAGATTTTTTTTGCACAGCGTCTTACTACACGTCCAGGCTGTTCATATATGTATGGACTAATGGCATAAGGGTTTGGTATGCTTAATTCAGAAGAAATGGCCCAGTATTTGCCTGGAAGGAGAATGCGCAACCATTAAAACACACATGAGTTTTGGCCTGTATTCGAACCCTGGATTCCCCATCTCTTACGCACATATCTAGATGTGATTGACTCTTTTGTCTGCATGTTTACAGATTCAGAAAATATTGTTTTTATCAGTCAAGGTTTACAGCAATCCATTATGTGTTATATCTTAACCTACCCTTCCTATAACCCATCCTGTCCATTGTAATTCCACTATCGTACATGTTTGAGTTGCATTTATTATCTTGGTAGAGAGTTTATGTAGTTGGTATTAGCTGTTTTGTTTTAAATAACAATGATAGGTTACTTTACGTCCTATTTTTAGGCATTGGAATATTTTGTGAACAACATAATTCAGAATTTTCAAATAAAAAATAAATTAACAAATTTAGGACTCTTGAATTCTTGCCAAATAGCTACGTAGATATATTTTTCTAAAATAAAGAGTCTACAGGGAACGTAACAAGATTACATATTTGGCAAGATCCTTATTTGCTATTAGGCTCTTGACGAACAGAAAACACCATTTAATAAGATGAACATCGATTTTACAAATAGTCTATTTCCAACCAACCAAGAATGCCCTGATGTCAAATACGGAAATCATCAATTATTTTTCAAAATGTGTAAATCAAGTCACGTCCTTCAACAATGGACAAAATTTATTCATGAGAATCAACCCTCCTTCCCCCTTAACCCCTCCCAAGTGTTTTCGTGAATTATAATGGAGAAGTTAGATATGATTTTGAGTCCGAGAGTATCATTTTGCTATTCATGATGTTTGGAATTCGATGGTATAGAACTGTGAAATGTGTGATGAAGTATGACAGAGAACGAGGGAGTAACTGTATTAGAGGGCACTTGGATTGGTTCGTGCAATCACTATGCAGAATTTTATAATAGTGATGAAGTGATATTTATTAAGAATTTCTAGATTCCCTCGCGATAATTGAGTTAAACAAATAGTACTAAAGGGAAATTATCTTGATCTTGTTGATAAAAACTAATTTAAAATCTTGAAATAAATATATATCTCACACATAATTTTTAATATTAAAAACATATTCGAACAAATAGTTTTTATTTTGGTTCTCAGATTTATGACCCATATAGATAGGAAATTCAATAAAATTATATCTGATCCCTGTCTGGAAATATAACTATCGAGAAATAAATTGGGTACACAACAGTCCAAACTAACACATTGTAAATGTAGGGGGGGGGGAAAGGAGGGGGAGTTTGTTTTCTAGTTTCACAAATAAAGTGGCAGAGAAAGCAAGTAAGGCTATCTGGCAGTTACGTTATTTATTCAAAAATCCTCTTTGTTATTGCTACCCAACACTTTTCGACCTAATACCCCTTTGCAAAATCTTTTTAAGCCCAACGCCCCCATCAGATTAAGTATATTCAAATGCTTGCTATTCTTACCCTAAAATATAAGTAATGAATAATAGGTAATTTCAATTATCATTAATGATATTTTTTACCATGTCATTTTATTAAACTTGGATTATACATTGAATTATTAGTATGAGTTATAATATATAGTTATATAAAAGTAAATAAAATGAGATTCATTATAATATAATAGTGTGATCCTTGAGCTTGATGAGCTTTGGCTAGCTTCACAATATCTGGAGAATACCTTGATCGAAACAGTTTAGATTTCTCACTATTATGTGATTCATAGTACTAAATCCTCATTCAAAGAGATCTGAAGATGGAAAGGCAATATAATTCCTTGATATGATACTGGCCGATATTTATAACTATTTACTGAAGAGTATAAACTATTTATAGTGTTATTTACATAAATTGAGTCTATTTAATACATTATAACAAACAAACAAAACCATTTAAAAAATAATGATTTGTGTATCAAATAAAATTAAACTTAAATACTTCAACTGTAGCATTAGACCACCAAATGGCAACGCCCCCCTAATGAACCCAAATGCCCTCTTAAAGTTTTTAGTCACGTCAACGCCCTCCCCTAAAAAGCTTTAACGCCCCCAGGGGGTCGCTACAACCCACGTTGGAAATACTTGCTTTATGTAATAGGAAATCGGGAAATTTCACCTTCAGGAACATCAGGAATCAAGCTTTAGCCATCCACAAAACTATATCTAGCAATTAACCAATAATTAATAAATTTACTAAATAATAAACAATTGATAGCTATAACAAATTTCTTGTTCATGTAAAGATGTTAATTGTATTTTAATTGAATTTTCTTACATATGCTATAGTAAATACAAATATAATATTTATTTAAAACAAATTACAGTGAATTTGGTATATTTGGTTAATTACTTAGCACCAGTATTAAAATCTATAAAATGCAATAAAAATATTAGAAGGGTAACACATAATCAACAATTTGATTCAAAGTATATCCAGACATATAATCCAATCTTGTTCGTGTACATTAATACAACCTCCCTCGGTGGTGTAGTTAGCTAACGCGCTAGTTTCGTGTTGATTTAGACTGCTGAGAACGAGGAGATCGAGGTTCGAATCTCACTCGGGTGAACTGGGGTGGTTTATCTTAAATGGTTTTCCACTCTCCCTCAACTTAAATGTGGGTTCACTTCCTCTATATTCAACCTTCCCAACTCATAACCATTAGTGTACTTATTACTTAAGCGTATAGCCTGAACGGGTAGTAAGACGTGGCGCTTGGACTTAGTATTACATTTTACCAAACCTTTCCTTCACCTCTGACAAGACATCTTGTGAATGTGGGGAATGCCAGGCCTCCACCGTGGTTCGGATTCCACAGTTAAACTGTATGTCCTTCATTTAATCTCGTAATCACCCTACCAATACACATTAGCGTAAGTGCGTAGGCTACAACCCGAACGGGTAGTAAAACGCGGTGCTAATAATAATAGTATTACATTAATCAAATAAATTCTTTGTGGGCTTGTCTGCGAAATATTTTATAGATTAAGTATGAGACCTTCATATAGTTGCTATTTAATTTTCTTACATTCTACCTGAAGAGCCAAAAGTTTGATTCAGTCCTATATCTGATTATTGATAAAGATTGACACTAAAAATGATATGCGACCAATTTATGTAAGTTATTGATAAAAAACACCCTTCTTGTACTTAATTAAAAAACAAATATTGGTTTTAAGGACTATGGCAGGTACATATTTTTCATAAAATTATTATTTTAGAGATATCTATAAGGCTTACAATATTTATTTGCTTGTGAATTCATCTATATTGATAGTAGCAGTAAGCTCTTTTTTTTAATTTGATGCTTATTTTACAGTGATAAATATGAAAAACCTGATACAAAATTGCAATCAAATTATCTACAAAAAACAATTGATTCAAATAAGGTAATTTAAGGCAGTAATATTATGATACAATTTTATCCCCAGCCCTCAATAATTTTCTTTTATGGCTTAAGAATATTGTGAGATGGCAAAACTTGACCCAAAGTTTTTAAAACAACTAATTATACTAGCACACCGCTTAAAAACTAACCTAATTCTATAAAAATAACACAACAACCAGTCATCCAACATCAATTCATCCCTGAAATTATTAAGGGCCAATTTCACCCAACAGACGCACCACCAAATGAGCTAAGCTCAAAGCTTTATTTTAACAAATATTAAATGTGAGATATTTTGCGATTAGCTTTGTATATTATAGAAAAATATTTAAGAATTAGTTGTTTTTTCTATTATTAAAATAATCCTTTTCTGTTTTCTAAATGTTGGGTTGTTTTTATCATTATCATATATGTTTATTGAATGGGCTAACGATGGTTTTGGATATTAAAATCTAGGAATTAGCAGCTATATTTCTAGAATATATGAAAAGTAAGAACACATGATAACATATTTAGTCTAGGTTATAATAATTATTAATGACAAATTTTTGCTACAGTGCCTGTCCAAACAGAGAAATGTAATGAGAAATGGTAGCATAAATGTTTTCATATTATCATAAAGCTAATTTATATATTATGTATGTAAAGATATTGATTTGCCATCAACATACCCTATGTTTACCTTCAACTTAAGCAAGCTGGCCGACCTCGGTGGTCTTGGGGTGAAGTGCTCGTCACAGGACTCGATGATCGTGGGTTCAAGCCCCACGGAGTTTTCAGAATTTTCTTGAGCGACAACAATCCGTAACACAATTTCCTTCGGAGGAGAAGCAAAGCCGTCGATTGTGGTATGTAAAAGAAACCTTTCCTTTCCGGAAATTGGTTAGCCCTTTTGCAATCGTTCATAGAATATCAGTGAGAAAAGTAACGGGGAACCACCAAACTTCCTGAACTCCACTAGTAGATGGTATTTTTACCAGATGGTGCAGGCAGTACTAACCAGATGAGTGGATGAGTGCATGCCTAGCTCTGGATGGATATAAATAACATCAAACATCCTTCTGGGTTGTTGGCTAAGAAGGAAAACACGCTTACCTTGCATTGGCTCCACTATGGTGTGGCTTATAAGAAAGCATAGTCATTCAAGGTTTGACTGCTACTACCTTTCAGAATGAATAGTAAAAATCATACTTGCCTCATTCCCATTTCTACACTTTGAGATACAGTAACAATAAACTAAGCTAATAATATATTTAAAGATGTACTTTTGGTTTTCAATATATGAAGTATCATTAATTTTATATATAACTATGTAAAACCATATTAATACATAACATTCATATTTTGAAATTATCGGTAAAATAAATGGGAGGTTTATTTTAATAATGTATTTTATTTTCACCATGCCTTCACTAGTTGGTGGAATAGGAGAGACACCTTATACTACTGTTAAAATATGAGTTGCCTATTATTTACATTGGAATGCAAACAGAAGTAATTTAATCTTCATGGAAAAGGGCATTTTATTTTCATTCAACAGCAAACAATGCTGGAAAGAATGACATGAGAACTGACTATTGTATGCGTGGGAGTGAACAGGGGATGAATGACATGAAAAGCGGGGCAAGACAAAAAGAAATGCATTGAGAGAGAAAAAGAGGCAAAAAAAAAAATCTTGACAAGAAGGGAGAGATATTCACAGGGAAGGGTTGCGACATGGAATTTGATTTACATTTTCTTCACAGTGCTTTTGTGATGTTGCTCAATTCTAGTATATAGGTATGAAACATGGCACACGAAATATCTCATCTCCCCTTGTACATAGCCACAAGTGTGTATCTTATTCTACAGTAATTGACATTCGGAATATGTATCTTACCACATAGGTGGTCACAAGGGCGATTTTCGTTTTGATCAGAGCCTTAATATCATCCGGAATAAGCTCATTTATTAGACCTACAATAAACACTACAAACTTCGCACTTTGAATTTCGGGTTTTACGTATGAATTAATTACGTTAAAGGGGTAGGAGTGAGGAGGGAAATCTTTTAAGGGGAATTAACCCACCTTTCCACAAAGAGAGTGAGAAATCACGACGTGAAAAATAAAATAATCAAATTTGAACATAAGTTAATCAAATAAGAACATGAAATTCATTGATATATTATTAATTACAGAATGTACCGTAACATGTGGGACACACTTCAGCTGTTGATCGGAGAAAAAAATTCTTATAAACATGTGTCCCATTTCATTGTGTTTCCTAGTCAAAATCATGTTTTTGCTACAGTACTGATTAACATTATAGGAAGTGCTTAAAACTGCCACCTTTGTTTGGCCTTGTTGAAATCCTGCAGTTGTCGTTTCGTATAATACCAGGTGTTTGTCGAATTTATTGGCAGCCTTCTTGTATACGTTGACTAATTATTTCAATGCTGGTAATGGGTGTTGAATAAACAATGGGTTTCATGTGACCACACAAATAAAAACCTAATGGATTTAAGTCTGGGAAACCCGCCTCGGTGGCGTAGTTGGCTAACGCGCTTGTCGTGTTGAGCTTGACTGCTGAGGACGGGGAGATCGAGGTTTGAATCTCGGTCGGGTGAACTGGGGGTGGTTTTTCCTAAATGGTTTTCCACTCTCCCTCCACGTAAATGCGGGTTCATTTTCTCTAATTAAACATTCCCAATTCCTAATCCATTAGCGTAATTAGTACTTAAAAGCGTATAACCCGAACGGGTGGTAAGATGCGGTGCTAAATATTATTATTATTAAGTCTGGAAAAAACGCAGGTCAGCCAGTAGGGCCTGCTTGAAATAACTATTTGTTAGGAAATAGTTCATTCAAGAAATTTATGACTACTCGGCTAAAAAGTGGCGGTTCACTGTCATTCATAGACCACATGTGATGCATAACATTAAGCGAGACGTCTTCCAATAGTCCATTCAATTTATTTATTAAGAAATGTATATAAGATTTTATTGTTAGTCTTCCATAAAGAAAAACAGGTCATATTAAATTGTCGCGGAGTATTCCTGCCCATACATTGACATTGAATTGTTGTTGGTGTCGTGATCGACAAATACACTTGGATTTAATTAAGCTCAATGATGAATGTTATGGAAATTGAAGACTCTATCTCTGATGAATCCAGATTCATCGGTAAATAATACAGTGGGCAGAAAATATGAATCGGCAATAGACATCTGCAGGAACCAAGACTGCAAAAGTTAACTTTGAAGGACAATCAAGATGGTGCGGATAAAGCAGGTGCTATCGCAAAACTCTCCACACTGTCATACATCCAAAGTTCTCAACTTCTGTTCTTTTTCGGGTACTGGTATAAGCATTTTCTTCAACGTGCTGCAAAATCCGCACTTCGAGCTTTAACAGTTCTGACACTTGACAAGTGTTCCACTGTCTGACACTCGTTTTAAATGATCCTGTATCTCGTAGGCGTTCATGTATCACTGGAATGCTTCCTTGTCTGGAAGCTGTATATTAGGTAAACAATCCAAGTCGAGATGTCTTGTTTCTGCTGCATTACATTCGGCGAGTCCATACATCAAGTGCGTGTATGGCATTTCCTGGTTTGAATAATTCTATACCACATCTAACGCACAACACTGTATCAGCTGCTCTGGTCAAGAGAACAAACAGGAATAAGTCATAGAACATGCCTGGTCAACATGATATTGAGAATGGTATGCACACAATTTAGTGGAATTACTCAGCTGCAACTCGTAAAACGGTCAACTGGGACACATACTTATATATAATTTTTTCATTGGTTTGATGTCTCCTGTCCATCACTAAAATGGGTCCCACATGATATGGTACAATTTGTATAAGAACATGAGGTTCATTAAGATATAATTATATATAAATATATATCATTATATATAAATATATATATTAATATATATTGAATTTCATGTTATTATCGGATTGCTCTGTTTTTAAAAGTGAGATTTGTTCAGTAATTTTATCTAATTAAAATTCATCATGCTTACTGTCTACAAATAATGTGATTTTATTTTTCCACATCATGGATGCGAAATTGATTTGACGCTTCATGAATTAAATATTAAAATAAGTATTTAACAAACTACTTTTGTTATGTGAACATTGTTTTATTTCTGACATAAGTTTAATAATTATTTAATTTTTGAAAGCTTGTTACTATATGTAAATATTTAAAAACGCACTAAATATTTCCAATCTAAGCTCCTCTTTAACTCTTTTTCACAAAGACAAGAAACATTTAGGGGGTTTGGGAATTATAAACTGGGATAGTTAACAATAGCAATAATATAGATTCAATAAACCTTTATTGTAGTTGGTAGCACTTACTTTATATAGGTTAAATGTATTTTATTGAGTAAAGCAGTTTTCTATTTATAAAAATACGTATACAAAATTTACTTTAAGGATGTTTATAATTTTAATAAATTCTTAGGGTGTTCCTTTTTTCACGTCTTGTTTTAATATGTCCCCTATTATCCATTCAACCTGCTTCAAGCATTTTGCATTCTAATAATTGAAGATAATAAAACTATAAACTATGAAAGTAAAAAAAAAATAAAATATTTATTTCTTTGGTTAGATACAAATTATATATGATGATGTATTCCATTTATGAGAGGTAGAATTCATTTTAGGTAATTTTGGCAAGGTTTACAAAATTACGTTAAGATCATACGGCCATCAAAATTTTATTTCATTATTTTAATAAGTGTATAAATATATGCTATAAATATTAATTCATTGCTTTCAAACCATTACAGTTATCGAGCTATAAGTAGTTAAACTTACTATTTTGTCCATTTTACGTACTAATTTTAAGGTAAAGTAGTTAATGTATGGGGATTACATTTATTCTAGCTAGACATGCATATGAAGTGTATGAAATGAATTACTTAAAATATTTTAAATAAAATTAGTTTTTAATTTATAAGCTATTTAATAGTTGTAAAATTACATAATTTTTGATCTTATAAAAGTACTTTTTGTTTTATACCCCGATACTTTGATTTTATATAATTTTGTAGTACATAATGTCGTTATTTCAAATTTGTTTGGTTCATTGGTCTAACTCTACTATTTTATTTTATTATTTACACCGGTTTGATCAATACGAACTTAAATTTGTTATGTCCATTTCCTGAAACTTCTTGATTTGACTGTACCTACCAATAACACACACAGACTAGCCAAGCAAGGAAGGATCATTTGCACCGTGTCTTACTACCTGAGTGAGGAGTTGTGACATTTATTTTGTCTGTTTTTCCTTCCTCTAGTAATTTGGCACTTGGATATTATTTTACTGTGTTAGTTTTATTCTTCAACTCAAAGTGTCAAAGTCTCTTGGTACATCAAAACGCGTATTGATTTTAAACCTATTGTTTATCTGAATATTACAATTAACTTCACGAATGTATAAAAATATATGAGTTTCACTTTTAAAACTGGTTGTTAGGTGAAATGGTGGTCTAGGGGTAAGGCTTCTGTGCTGGGTTCCGGGTTCAATCCCCGGCACAGATTTATCTTATTTCCAAACCCTTCCTTCACCTCTGACAATACGTGTATTAATCACAGCTGTAAATGTGAGGAATGTCAGGCCTCCCCGTGGTTTGGATTTCACGTTAAACTGTAGGTCCTCCATTTCATCTCACAATCACCCTACCATTACACATTAGTGTAAGTGCGTACAAACCGAACGGGTAGTAAGACGCGGTGCTAATAATAAAATTTAATACTGGTTGTAAATTGAACATTAAAAAGTATAAAAAATCTTGAATGTTTTGAAAATATATCTGATGTCACATGAGTACTGCATTTTTTT
>CABFOW010003971.1:42629-64058 GCA_902141385.1 Timema californicum
ATAGGTCTTTAAGAAAAAGCAAAACCTTTCAGCTTGAAACTATTAGAATTATAATTCCAAGTAAAAGTACACTTTGTAAATGAGCCAGAAAAGAAAGAGGAACGAGAGGGAGTGATTGGAAATATAGGGGCTTTCAATCACCGACATCTTGAGAACAGCATAGCTGGAGATAAACACAGACTTGAATTTTGTCGGAAAAGTGAAAGATTAAAACTATTTATCAATAACTTTTCAGCGGTGGTAGAAAAGTGGTGGGCAAACGCAAAAGGCTCGGTGGGCGCCATGGTGTCCATGGGCATAGGGTTGGGGACCTCTGTCCTAAATAATATAAAGTATTGCAGAAACACTCCACAAAAGAGCATAAATGAAATTATATACATTGCTACAGAAACATTGAGAAAATAAGAACCTATCTGTCCACCAAAGAACTTTACTCTTAAGTTTGTTTTTGTGGTAAAACTAAAATGACCCTTTTGTTTGTGATGGCCAAAAATGCCTGGATACAAACTGTAATCATAATCGTTAGAGCGGAATATGAAAAAAATGATTTTATCTCTTTTTTGTCCTTTAGTAAATAAGCCTTAATTTTAAGGTTTGATATCTAATTCCAAAACTCACCCGGGGGAGATTTATGATGACCAAAGATACCAAATATTAGCCCGATCGGTCAAATGGTTTCAGGTTTAGGCCTAGATACAGACAGACAAACAGACAGATGGCATCGCGAAAACCTCATTTTCGGTTTCAGGAGGTCATGAAACGTTGATAGTTATGTACATCTTGAGCTCAATTTTTTTACGAATACAATAATTCTCTCTCCGAGAGTCGAGAGAAAGTAAAAGTATTTATTTTGTTTACTACATCTACTAAACTGAAATAGTGATACAGTGTTTTTATTTAACACATTAAAACTATATTTATAATAAAACCACATTTATTAGTTCAGGTATACCTCACACGACAGGTTAGATTACAGACCACTGTCAAAACTCAAAATAAGTCACAACTTGAAGCGATGCACTTTTTTATTACTTATTGATGCATGTACTACACTGCAATCGTCATGTGTGGTCCTCACCTTCGTAAACAACACATTCGTAACTAAAACAAACACTGTAGGCCTCATGTTTCGAAAAAAAGTGAGTATACAAATCAGTAGACGCTTATGTAAAGGGTAGCGTTATGTCACTAAGATGTCAATTTAAATATATTTCTTATGAAAAAAAGATACAATTACAACTTGATAAATACAAATCTACAATAATTACGTTGGTCACTATTTAAAAAATAAATATTTATATACATAGAAATATATATTTGTCGTATTAAACAGATAACAGCTAACGACGCGGCCTTTATTTTTTCCAATTATTTGGCAAAGAAAATTTAAAATTTATTACTTTGTTTATTGTTCAATATTTACATAATAAAGTTTTGAATTTAACAAGCTGTTAATATAATTATTAATAGACGTGTCAATCATTTTAAATGAATGCAACATTTCGGACTTATGTAATCTATAATATTAATATTAAAATCAATTGAGTATAAAAAACGAATTTTTTAAGTAACCATCCTCATTATTTTAAAATAAATTTTTGTTACGTAATGTACATTTATATTCATGGTTGATGAATATTGTAGCCGATTATTTTCCTATGCAGCAGGTTATTTTTTTTGCCATAATACGGTATATATTACCGGGAGAGACACGACATCCAGGTTTTATCACCTTATGTGTAGAATATTAGCCGCTCTGATGGCACAGAACTTGGATCAAGGTACACCATAGGAGGTTGTCCACACGTACCTGCAATAAGGTGATGTGAGGATAGTTTTTATGAGGTTGTGGAGCCGGTGTGAGTTTTAACCTAACTTAATAATAATTATAAATACCCTGATGACCGTTGGGATCATTCCCCTTAAGGAAATTAAACCAAATGTACCAGATGGGAATCAAGCCCGGGACACCTAAGCTCATAGACAGGTTCACTGATCACTACACCACGGGGCCGGTCGCAGGAGAGGTGGACCAGTTCTTATAATGTTGTTGATTTTATGTATGTTTGTGTGTGTAAAGCAGATTTGCCTGTTTGTGTGGGTGTTCAAGGGTGAAGTCTCCTAGTAATGGCTTAAGCTCTGATAAGAAAACTTTCTTGTAAATAAATAAATTATTAATTATAGAGAAATTTCAGTTAAAAATATCTTATCCAGGTTTTATAAATGTCAAGGAACAAGTGAGTTATTTTTATTTATGATGGTGAGTCATCATCTAAGTGTTTTCCTAATACTTACACAAATATTTTATTTTGGTAATGACACGCTAAGAAAAGATCTTAAGTCCTAAAACCAAAGCATTGACTTGTTTAAGAAGCTCAATTCCGATATTTATGCCTATATATCTCAAACCTTTCCTTCCAAGAGAACTAATCTACTTTAAGATCGACCTCTTCTAAAAGAGTGCTTCCACACTCTCCTTAAAGTGATCAAACGAAAAATAAAAACTCTTTTCCCTGGAAAGGGATCTACATCTCCTTGACGTAATGGATGGAAATTCATTAAACGTTCAAATCGAAAGAGTTCGAATAAATGAGGTTTCCACCAAGAATTTGGCGCAGTCACATTTTCTTTGCATGGTTAAGGAGTTGACACATGAAAACTTTTTCCTCAAGTCTTAGGACGTGGAATTAATACAATTAATATAAGTGTTCAAAGCCTGTAAGTGAAATGAATAAAAACTTTCTCAGTCAAATAGATCGACTATAAATACTTTCCTAACAAAATCAAACTAACACCCATGCTGATTATTGATCAATATTCCCCCAAAAGTTAGCGTAAGCTAAAAATGGAGGCTATGATACGTTCCAAACTATGACGTTTAATTATAAGTAAAATAAATACCCAATGATAATGCTGACCAATGGAAATTACTTTCGTCTAACGAGCAACTTAAAAAACCAACTCGAGAGATAATTGGAATAAAAGCTTGATTCAATTCACCAGCTACATTCAGAAAAATGAAGATTTGTTCATATTAAAAGTAAGTCTCTAAATTTACATAGAGGGGCATTGGGATCAAGGTTAATACGAAAATAGTTAAATACACTAAATAAAACTCAAAATGTATACATACAGATATCTTTCCGTGTCACAGTTGAGGAAAATGACTTGCATTAGAGAAACCTTGGTAATTATACCTATTTATACTCATATATTATCTATAAAATAGTATACTACCCGTTGAAAAATCAACAGCATAATTTATGGTATTTTAATGTGTCCCATTGGAAATTGTTGAAAAATGACTACGAAAAGGAATAGTTTTTAGTGACCCTAAAAATATGGGAGTTTCATTTTAATTAAATACTCTGTAGTAAATCAAATATTTACTTCAACGAAAGCGAGAAATATTGCCTCAATTAGATATTTCCCTAAATATCACAACTTTTGTTAGTACTTTTAGGATTTTGAGAAGCCCCAATTTTAATTTTTGTTCATAAAACATTCTTGCACCATTAGGGGCTACCTGCCTGCAAAATTTCAGCTTCCTAGGTCTAATGCTCTTAGAGATCTTTTTGACTTTGTTTATAAACAAAAAATTGAGTCACCTCATGGGAATGTTTGGCACACCACATATACCTGAACTCTTTTGAGTTAGGAGCTATCTGCCTAAAATTTTCAGCTTCCTAGGTCTACTGGACATCTAGAGCATTTCTACTTTGTTTTTCTGAAAAACTACCCCCTCCCCCTTCATTCCGGGGACCCTTATGGAATATCCTGTCACCAAATATTCCTGAAGCATTTTAATTTAGAGGATACCTGTCTGCAAGATCTCAGATTTTTAGCGCTTATGAACTTCAAGATTATTTAGACTTTGTTTTTCTGGAGATCTCTCCCTTTTTTGGCCCTCCATCGGAATTTTCTGTCATCAAGTATTCTTCTACTTATATAATTTAGTGGCTACTTGCCTGAAAAATGTCTGCTTCCTAGTTCTTCTGGGCTAGACTTTGTTTATTTTAAAGGTTTCCCACCTTGGGCGTAAGTATTTTTGAGCAATTTTGGGTTAGGGGATAACTGCCTGAAAAAATCCAGCCTCCTTGGTTTACTGGGCTTTGAGATAGATTCAACTTTGTTTTTTATGGAAACCCTCCATTTTTGGGGCCCCCATTAGAATTTCTGTCACTAAGTATTCCTGCACTATAATGGGTTAGAAGATACCTGCCTGCAAAATTTCAGCTTCCTAGATCTTCTGGGCTTCGAGAATTTTTCTACTTTATTTTTCCCTTTTAGGAGCCAAATGGTAATTTCGGTCACAATGTATTTTTGCATTCTCTTGGGTTTTGGGCCATCTCCCTGAAAAATTTCGGCTTCCTAGTTCTTCTGTGGTCGACGATTTTTTTGCCTTTGACTTTTTGGACAACCCCAACCTTGGGGGGCCTCCATAAGAATATTTGGTGACCATGTATTCCTGCATCGTTTAGTATTTGGGGCTACTTACCCACAAAATTTCGACTTCCTAAATTTTCTGGGATTCGAGGTTTCATCAGCTGGGCAGAGGAACTGGTAATCATTAGAGTGGAGATATTTTTAAGGATAATTTAGCCATTACTTTTCGTGTGACAGCTAATAAGTTCATTCATCTGCCACCAAAAAGAATATATCTCAATATTTAGTGCCATAGTACACTTAAATTTAGAACCAAGATTAATGAAATTTTTAAATGTATGTTATTATTATTATTACGGACAGTTTCCCAAATTAAACATTATTAAATAATTTCTAATAAATATTACTAGACATATTTTTCCAAATTACTAAAATATGACTACTATTCTATATTTCAATAATAATTACAACTGAACGTGGAGGTGGAGTCGAAAATATCTCTAAATTTTCACAAAATCAGTTTGGAGTATTCTGATCATAATAAATAATTGAGTTATAAATTATACCATTCTTCTCAAACAAATAAAGGATTTTTTTAATTATCTAAAAACTATCTTAAAAACCTCAAAATTAACACTTTAATTATAAACGATTTAAGTTGACCACAAATTATGATACACTTCAATGATAAATAAAATATATACTGTAATTGTTTTGTTTCTGTTCTTCAAATGTAGCCCCAAATAAAATTCAATCAACTAGTGCCATAGCTAACCGGAAATGTATTACTTTCACTCTGCATGTCCTGCCCACCATGCTCTGTGAGATTTGATAACTCTAATGATTTCTGCTGATGAGTACAGGGTATGTATAGCTCATCATTATGCAACCTCCACTCTTCATTATCTTTATCCCCTTTTGGACCAAAGGTTTTCCTAATTACTTTGTTTTCAAGCACCAAAAATTTCATCTCATCAGATAAGGTGAAAATAGATCATGTTTCTCAACCATACAGGACAGTGAAATTATTGTTGTGTACATTCTGAGTTTTACATTTTCTTTACAACAGGACAGATACTAAAAAAATACCGACTGACTAATAGCATTTTCAGACTTTATTATTTTCCTAATCTCCTCGGTAATATCGTAATTTACTGAGCAAAGGGTCCCGGATTCGATTCCTAATACGGCTTAAAAATGAATCATTGGTGAAATTGGGTTTGCCCTTTCACAGTAAAGAATTAACGGTCGGGGGTTAGATGTTGTGTCTGTTCTAGATTTAAGTTATTTTATAAGTCGTGTGCAGAGATAATCAGTCAGTTCATAAAGTGCACGTTAAATAACTCGAAAAAATGGAAAAGAAAATCGTTATTGCTTACTAAAATTGTTCCTAAACTTTTAAATCATTAACCGTACAAAATGATACACAGTAATCTCTATATTGTCGTCCTCCAGCTCTGCTCTCTGTGTGATCATGTACTTAGTATTCTCATCTTTCACTTCTATGCCTATTTCCCTCATAATATATAAAAAAAACTCTCTATTTCTTCAAATAGCTTTCTTACCTAACACATATAAATTATCTGCTTCTCCTAATAGCTGCATTGTCCCGTTTAATGAAACCCTTCCCTACCCTCGTGAATTACCATAATAACATACTTTAAAGATAGCTTAAAAAGTAAAGGGGAAAGTATAAATAAGTATTGTATTAGTTAGTTGTGGGTTATAAAATGTAATTTAGAGTGTTAAACTCTACGGGTGATCTATTATATTCAAATTAGGTGTAAAAACGCTTATTTGAACTGTGTAAGCAATTTAATGAAAACAATTATGTTCAATTTTTGTTTATTAGGATATCTATTGGTATTCAAAATTTTGGAGGTGGCTTGAAAGGAAAACACCTATTATGTTATCGACTTTTTTATTTTTTGTAAAATCAAACAATATGTTTACATTTTATTAAAAAAATACTTATCATTGTTAGAGTAACTAAGATATATTTATGACCAAATAAAATCTACTGAAGCTTAACAAATCTTGGTTTAGATTAAGGTTGTCAAACTTTAGTAGACTATTGTAAAACAAACGAATCAAATATATTTTAAGTATACCAAAAATGAGATAAGAAAAGCTTTCAAAACTTTCTTTATACCAATAAATCCATTTATATAACGGCCTACTGGTCTTTGGCCCACATACATAGGTCTCGCTATCTGGATTTTTTCCCCTAGTCAAAGTTTTTTTTTATCTTTGGCGATGAAAGGATTTGTAGGAAAGTTTGAAACCAACCTTAGATTTATTTACTTCCTAAAGTATTTTCACTGTGGTAAATGTGGCAGCTTTGTAAAGTATCTTTTTCGGTTCTTAAAAAAAACTCTGTGCCGTTTTAAAATTTTAGATCCCTTCTACATATGCATACAATATTGAAAATTAAGTTTTTAATATAATGCAATGTATTAATTACTGGATGTTTTAAATTTAATGTCAACCTCGCTGGTCTTGGGATAAAGTGCTCATCTCAGGACTCGATGTTAGTGGGTTTAAACCCAACTGAAGTCAATGGATATTTATTGAGCGATAAAAATCTGTTTTACAACATCCTTAGGGGGGGGGGAGAGTAAAGCCGCCAGTTACATGTCGATTGTGGCGTGTAAAAGAACCATAGAAGATATGTGAAAATAGATTATTATTATTAGCACCGCGTCTTACTACCCGTTCGGGTTATACGCACTTACGCTAATGTGTAATGGTAGGGTGAATGAAATGGAGGACCTACAATTTAACGTGGAATACGAACCACGGTGGAGGCCTGGCATTCCCCACATTCACAAGATGTCTTGTTAGAGGTGAAGGAAGGGTTGGTAATCAGAGTGAAAATAGATGTCCCTCTCATAGAAATTCTTGTGTGATGATATAATCAGTCGATCCAGGAAGTGCACGTTAAATACCTCAAATAAATAAAATTAATACATTTAAAATTAATGCAAAAAAATCAAGTATAACCATTTTTAATAACCAATTTGTTTAGAACTGGTATCTTTTTCAAAAGAAACATAAATATAAAGACATGTCGAGTATACGTTTAAAACAAGTTTCTATAAGGTTTTAAATAATGCGAAAGCTTTAAATTATCAATACAGATAACTACTTTATAATTTTATGTTTGAAAAATGACTCAGAAATAGGTCTATCAGGTTAATTGGAAGCTTATAATACAATAGGTTCAATAATATTAGTAATAATACATAAAATATAATTGAGGGTTGACTTGGCAACAAACATTGTTCCCATGCATTAACACCAAGGGTACGACTGGTTTAATAGAAGAGGTTAGTATAAGGAAAGAAATTTAGATTAAATACAGCCAAATTAGTGTAAAGAGAAGATGGGAAAGTAGCCAGTGATAAATCAAATGTGGAAAACCACATTCAGTGAAACTGGCTAAGATCCAAACATCGGCTTCCCTGTCTTGACAAATTAATTATTTTGTGAAACTGATGCCTTAGAAATCGTGACCAACAGTGTGGGTAACACATATTTTCTTCATAAAAAGTACGGTATTAGACAATATTGCACATCTAAGTTATAGTTTGTTGTAAATTTGTTAATTATTTCAAATAATAAAAATGAAATAATATTACTACTAGGAAAATAATGCATTCTAAATAACTAATTATATTCTAATAGTTAGTTGGTGACCTGGTGGTCTAGGGGTAAGGTGTCCAACTTCTGTACTTGAGGACAGGGGTTCAATCCTCGTTCCCGGCAAAGTTTTATTTGATTGCTAAACCCTTCCTTCACCTCTGACAAGACGTGTATTAATCACAACTTGTGAATGTGTGGAATGCCAGGCCTCCACCAAGGGCTTGGTTCCCACGTTAAAATGTAACTATCTAACATCATCTCACAATAACCCTACCATTACACATTAGCGTAAGTGCGTATAACCCGAATGGGTAGTAATACGCGGTGCTAATATTGATAATAATTATAATAGTTAATTATGTATAGTAAAAATGTAAATTTATTACTTTAAATTGTTTTAGGCTATAACTTAAACCCAAAACCAATATATCAGTCTGGTCCGTAGTCAGATTGTAACTTTTTTTTTGTGCCTCATGTTTCACTGCTTTTTTTTTTAAGGCTATGGGAACATTTATACTACCGGAGAAAGGATTAGAAAAATTGAATTCAGAGCGAACCTACTGTATCTACATGTGTGAGCGGAGAAAGTGGGAAACCATTTAAGGAAAAACCTTTTCTCAGTAATTTTTATTTTAGCACCACGTCTTACTACTTCTTGTTCATGTTATATGCACTCAGTAATTACAATGTGGTCCGCTTCAGTGGCTGAACTGTCGAATGCGTCACTATCATGTTAGACCGGACTGCTGAAAACGGGGAGATCAGGGGTTAGAATTCATGTCTGGTCTACTGAGGGTAGTTTTTCCTAGATGATTTCCCCCTTTCTTTCCAGACAAATGCTGGTATATTATCTTTAAAATTCTTCCTTCCTTATTCCTATCCCATTAAAGTTAAAAGTTAAAATGTTAAGTTAAAAAAATATAATTTTTATTCTAGGTAGACTTTAAATTGTAAATTATTTGGTCATATATAAATAAAAATAAAAACTAGAGATTTAGATCATATTTGAGAAAGAATAAATTGATTTTTATTGAATCATATAAAAATATAAATCAATAAAAGATATTCAAGGTGAAATTATTATACTAAAAACAATTTAAATATGTTTTATGTGACCTACGATTAAAATACGAGTATTATGAAAAGATTAAAACAAAAACAAAGATTGAATATATATATGTATAACTAGGACACAGAGGAAATTTAAATAAATGCAGTATTGTGATATATTATAATATTTTTTAGAATTATTCCGGAAAATTAATTTTTATATAAATTATTATAAATATAGTTTCTGTTTTAAGTGAATCCAGGTTAGAAACCTTCCACGCATTTAGCGAGGAATTTTCTAGCTTAACCTAGACGCCCAAGAAAACCATTTTCTTTGCCTTAAGCTATACTCGTTACAAAAAATATTTTCAAGAAATTTATTACTTTGTACATATATAGTTTCTGTAGAGAACCCATTGTTCGGTTGGCTGAACATCTACGAATCAACTCTTAAAGGCTTTCAAAAACCAAGTCAACCGTTAAACCCTTGGAAAAATATATATATTCATAACGTGGAAGAAAGGAGATGGGTGAAAATCTTAGTGGTGTGTATTTTAAGAGAAGGAAGAAATGAAATAACCTAAAAAAATATACTTTTAAAAACTGGAATATTGTAGAAATATTGGTGAAATCTATTTCCACACATTCAAGAGGGGGTTTAAGTTAATGTTACACATAATTTAAAGCTAGTGTTTCCCTTATAAATCTTTGTAACAGCTTCAAATATATATTTATTATGTTTTAACTGCAAGGATTGGATGTGAAAATCTGACATATAAAATCAAATTTATTTCAAATTGTAAACTATTGCTACAATTTCAAACTTATTTTTTTTAAACTATAAACACTCTACACATGTCACACTTAAGTTGACAAAAGTAAAATTTATTTAAATAATATTTTAATACTGCCTACGTAAATTTAAATACTCTTTGTTTACCCTGAAAGGTAGCACGCTTACCTTCCACTACGGTAAAGTTTATAAGATGGGGCCAGAGTGTAATCCATCAAGTTAAGAACTTTTAGGGTAATCGGAGTGTATTGCACATGTCTTAAATACATTCTAGTTTATCCCCATAACGCCACTTATGGGGTAGTGTCGATAAAGTTAGATTTTAACTAAGTGTATCGGCGTTTCGTTTGAGAAAAATTGGGAAATAATTCAGGAAAAAATAGTTTAATACACTCAACTGAGATTTGAGCCTTGATCTTTATAGCACAAGAAAAACAGACTAGATGAATCTAATTCCTTGCTTTGCTCACGTTCCCACTGGTGTGTGTGGATAGTGTTTTTTTAGCACCACGACATCTTACCGCAAGTTCAGGTTTTAAGCTTATTTGCTATTTACGCTAATAGTTTTAGTGATTAGGAAGGCTATATTTATATAAACTGTATCCAAATTTGCGGGTAGGGAGAAGGGAAAACAATTTTTGAAAAACCACCCTCAGTACATCTGACTGAGATTAGAACCTCGATCTCCCTGTCATCCGCAGTCTAGTATTCTGTGAAAGTAGTGCGTTAAACCATGTGTCCACTTAAGTGAGTGATAGTATTGTTATCTGTACTTATTGTATTTAATGGTCTTTATTTAGAAACATAGATAACAGTTTATTAAACGACTTAGATAATAGCCTAAGCTAGGGAATTATTTTAATTTATGTGAATCACAAACTGATGAGTGACAATCGTCACAGGATCAGTCTTGATATCTGAACTACATTTAATTAAGTGACAAGTGTCAACCTGGGCACGTGAACCCAAGGCGGTACCTATGGATTTTTTAATTTAGGAAATTGTTCTTAAGGTGCGGCAGAAGGTAGCGCAAGTATTTTTATAGTGTTTATAGAATATAAATTTTTTAGCCAAAATAAATCAAATTTTTCTCCAGTAGCAATATATGGTTTAGTTTTCTGCACATGTTAATATCAACATATCTTGAATATTTGTCAAGGTTGTCCTGGAACTTTGTCAAAACATTTTAAATAAAGAGAAATGATTTTGACAAAATTTCAGGACACCCTTGACAGATATTCAATATCTTTTATTATCACCATGTGCAGAAAACTAAATTCTACTGTGCTAATGGAGAAATATTTGATTTATTTTGGCCAACAAAATGTAATGCTATAAAAACTGTAAAATTACTCTCGCTCCCTTCTGCCGCACCTTAAGAATACACCCAACACTAGTGGCAGGAATTTATTATTTGAGTATTAAGACCATACAAAAACACTGCATGTTTTTAAAAGATATCTGCGAATTAACATTTATCCACACAAAAGTCTTCCTTAATCAAAGCTCATAACAAATATTATTAGGCCTCTAAAGCATTTAGAAGGAACAAATTAACTCCTTTACCACAACTTGAGTAGATACACAACATAATATTATTGTCTCATAGCAAACCAGATAGTTTATATCTAAACCAATCTAAAAATTAATTTATTATTATTATTTTTAAAGAATATTTTAGGCCTAGCTAGCTTTTAACAGGATATTTTGTTATTAGTATACCGACATTTAAAACAGGGTTGAAAAAACCTAGTTTAGGCCTATTTAAAAAAATGCCCAACCAAGTTTGGTTGTATTGGAATTTATTGACCTTATTGAGTTTAGATTTATTTACCATATATGCTAAGTGAGTTAACAAATCAAACAAAATAATATAATGATTACTTGGGATAAACTGAAATATATTTTAATGTATTAAAGAATTTAGAACCATGAGACATACTGATTACTAACTTTTTATGTTGTCTATAAAAAAACTCTTTTTTTAATAAGTCACTTTATTATGATGAATTGCGGTTATTGGAAAATTGAAATATATTATTTATTTATTCTTATATATATTAACCCTTCCTATCTCCTAACACAAAAGCGTAATTAGTATATGCGTATAAATAACGCTGTAGCATTTGGCTGCAATCATAGGAGAGTCGAGTCAGGAAACTATACAACTTATCCCGTTTCACCGTCCTTGCATCTCAGACTACGAGTCGAAGTGAAAAACAACAACACAACCGAGCATAGCCGTGCCACGAGATAGACTAGCCACTGCCATCAAGGTTCGAACGGCGCCCACTAGAGTGCGCCACACAACCAAAGGCGTTCCAAAGAGCTTACATTGAAACTGCAGTCACTATAAGGGGCGTGGCTCAAAGTGACGGGTAATAAATCAGATAAAGCTGTCCACATACTACTCATATGTATTCCCCCACCATGTATCCTGTTCTCTTATGTTCTCTGGGTTTTCTTGTATATATAGTGCCGGCGGGGCAGCTTGTCGGCACTCTTGGACTTAGCTTGAATGGAGGTATAAGAAGCTAAGGCTTCCGATATTTAAAATGTAAGAACAAATTTCTTTATCGGCTTAGTATTACTTCATCATTATTAATTATTTATTTATATATTTAACTTTTAAAAATTCTTGTTTCGGCAATATATGATTAATTTTTCAAAGGTAAATTTATAATGCATGTAGATCTTTGATGGATGTTGAATGTTGTCACGTATGAAAAAAGTCGATTTTTATGTGGATATCAATACTTGATTTATTTTTGTAGGCATCGATAATTAATTTACTATTGATGGTGTCGATACTTAGGTTATTTTTGTCTAGATCGATTAGTTTGAGGATATAACTTCTGATCTGATAGTGGGACGGTAGAAACTTTATAATGAAGATTATTATTGATATTTCGCAGCCAATTTTGATTCTGTCGTCTATAAATCTAACAAAACAGGTTTCACTTGTAGTTTAAAATTTATTCTTGAGAATATCTATTGACCTTATTATGATTGTGTGATTTATTTAGGGTTTTGTGTATAGTGGGAATGTATATAGAGGATTTAGAAAAGATGAAGGAAGTTTGAGAGCTCACCTTTGTAAATAATGAAGATAGATTTTGTAATTGATATTTGTTTACAGTATGTAAGTAGTAAACATACGTCGCTGCTTTTCGCGGGTATAAAGCATTACACTTGATGGCACTTGATTCGAACAGCAGGAGGGAAGGCGGGAGTTGTGTTAGTTCTTTTCAAACCTTTCTAGATTTTAAAGTTGTCGGTTCTGTTGAATGCGTTAAAGCTTAAAATATTCTTGATTACTGTTTGGTACTTAGCCAAAATCACAATATTATAGAGTGCTTCCATCAGTTTACTTTATTTTTGTGTAAGCAGTTTTAAACTATTAGTTTTGATGACAACTGCAACAATGCTTCCACGCAAGACTGCCTATGCGTCTTTAATTGAACTAATTTTCAGTTTTTACTTTTTCATTATGAGAAAAAGTATTTTAATTGTGAACATTTTTTACCTCATGATTATGAGGAATCTTTACGTTTTAGTTGTGTCCGAACCCAAATAATTGGGTTTTACAATTTTGTGTCTCCACGTGTCTCTGGCCACGGATATGAAACATTTTGATGGATCTTGTTCAAATTTGATATCTGGACATTATAGGACCATAACTCAGGACGATTTTTTAAATTTTGATCCTAACCCTCAAATTAAGGGTAGTTTACTTATGAGTGATTTTTTTAATTCTGAATTTTTTTAAATTTCTCTAAAGATTTTGCTTAAAATGAATATATAGGGAGCATTTGACCTCCCAAAAACCACTGTTTACTGGTTCTTTGGGTAAAAATTTGTCAAACGTTGATAACTAATGCATAATTTTTGAAGGTTTAAAATATTTTTAAAATGGCTATAAAGATTTGGTTTTAAATGTTTATCTGGGACGTGTTGAACATGACAAATTAAACTGTGTACTAATTTTTGGGTAACATTCGTTTAAGGGTAGTTTACCGATTTTTAAAATTTTATTATTTAAAAAAATAGCTTTAGCGATTTGGTTGAAAATAGGTATTTGTTTTTTACATTATAGTTATTTGTATATTGTTCCTAGATTTTTTAATAGTTTAGTGATGAACGATTTTTATTATATATGAATATTTTTGAAAACATTTTTCCCAATGATTTTGTTTGGAATTGGAATCGGTGGACTATTTTACATGATCAATAATAAAGTTTAATTATTTTTCTAAAAAAAATAATTTAAAGGTTATTTACTTAAGACAAATTACATAAAGTTTGGAATTGGTTGAAATTGGCCTTGAATGGACTTTTGAGTTTAAAATGGGTATCCGGGAATAGTTTTTCATGACAAATAAGGGTAAGATTTTTTTTTTACTAGTAAAAAAAATCTTAAGGTAGTTTTTATATAACTTATTTTTGAAAATTGGAATTTCGCTAAAAATATTTGAAAATTTTTGTTTGAAATGTATATAAATGTGTTTATTGTGATTAATATGTTGATGTGTTTGATTTTACGAGGAAAAATTATTTGATGGTAGTCTACTGGAAATATATTTTTGATTTTTTTTTTCAAAGCTATATTATGCAAAAGGAGAATGTTTGTATAATTGTGTCATCCTATTCCTTTTTATATATTTGTATGTAAATTAAGTACATTTAGTTTTGTATCTTAAACCAAACAATTTATATATTTGTCATTGAAACTGTACCTCCACGTTAGAGGAAACTGGTATTATGCTTGTATTTGCGCCTTAAGTTTAAGTATTTAGTTATGATATGATTTTGAGGGTAAAATAGGTTTATTTAGTTTTAATTGTTCGATAGTAAGTTTAAACTATTTATTTTAAAGTCCATTACCACAATTCATCCACATAAAAGATATTTTCTTCTACAAGGAATAATAAAACTTTATTTATTCTATTTTGTGTTCATTTAAACAGTGCCTCCATGTAAGAGAGCCAATATTGGTGTAAGGACTGTAAAAGTTTAAAGAAGTATTTCGGTTCGTTACCATAGTTATTCAGTCGTTAATCTGTGGTATCTTCAATATATAAAATATTTCCACCCCTAATACTTGTCTAAAATTGTGTGTTTGGTAGTTTAAATGATCAGCTGGATAAAGGTTAATTCACCCGAATTAAATGCGAGCGTAGCCGCGGGCAAACTCTTGCTTTTAATAAAATGTGTAGACCAAAGTATTATGATACATGTTTTTTTATTATTTTATTAGACTACAGGAAGACTAATATATGTGTAAAAACTAAACTATTCTTTAACTAATTAATTTAATATCTAATTTATGCTTTCAACATGTACAGTTTATTAAACTAGAATTTTCAAGACAAAATATAAAAATAAATAAATTAAAGATTAAATTAAAGTGTTGAAAGTTAAATATATTACCTCATGAATAAATATGTAGTTTAGAATTTCATTAGGATTACTCTTAAAAGTGGTATTAAGAAATTTATTTCTACAAAGTGTTGTGTGATTAATAGTAGTAATATTATGTAAGACACAAATATTTGACTAGTTTAAAGTAGTAAGTAACCTGCATTGCAGCTATTTTATGGAGGTAACACCATATTCCAAAACTGCTAGTCAGACAGACCTTAGGTCAATCGGTAGTACGTCTGGTCAAAATAAATGAGGATCCAAAGCTCGACTCATTAATTGTGAGATTGGGAATTTCTTTTATACATATATTAACAATGAAGAAATTTATTTATTTATTTATTTATTTAGCACTGCGTCTTAGTACCCGTTCAGTTTATATGCCTAAGTACTACGTACGCTAATGGATTAGGAATTGGGAAGGTTGAATTTAGAGGAAGTGAACCATCATTTGCGTGGAGAGAGTGGAAAACCATTTAGAAAAACCACCCCCAGTTCACCTGACCGAGATTCGAACCTTGATCTCCCCGTACTCGGCAGTCAAGCTCAACACGAAACTAGCGCGTTAGTCAACTACGCCACTGAGGCGGGTAATGAAGAGTTAATAACCCGATATTTCTTTAGCAACACATTTAAATATTCATTGGGTCCATACTATACACATATTTATTGAGTGCGCTAATGTGTCGGGTACTAGTAAAATAGAATTTAGAGGAAGTGCCCGCATTGACGTGGAGGGGAAGTGGAAAACCATATAGGAAAAAACCACCCTCAATATACCTGACCAAGAGTTGAAAGGGAAGCCCTAGACCATGCGGCTACCTAGAGGTTAACCAGAGGATTGAATGTTTTATCTGTTAGAGAGTCAATTATTTTCAATAAAAGTTCTGTTTCTTATACAATTAATTTATAAATTAGGACTACGTATTTTTTCACACAGCGTCTTACTATCCATTCAGACTTATATACTATGATATGGTAGGGATGAGAAATGTGACTCTTTAGAAAAAATGTATATTTATTTGCGTGACGGGTGAGTGTAAAGCCATAAAATAAACATTAGTACTCCCCGCCAGTATTTGAGTACCACCCTTCTTGTCACAGTTAAGCCAAACCACGCGAAGGCGACGCCATTACCCATGTGACCACCGATCTGGGAAATATGGTAAGGATTGCAGACCACTATTCATTCACTTATTATAACAGTCTAATTTTCATAAATAATAACTTTTAGAAAATACAGATTTTGGGGTCAATATTGACAATATTTTACTATCTTATAATTGTTATTATACAGGTAATAATAGTATGTACTAACACTGACAGATGCAGATCACATAAACCGACGTAAAAATACGTGAAAGTGAATCGAATAGTTTGTCTATTTCTCAAATAAGGTTTTTCCTAAGGTGTACTGAAGTTTACACATATAAAATGGGACTTGATTTATTATACAGAATCGATACAATTTTAAGTTTTCTGAATGAGCAGCTACTGTCTGTTCTGTGAAGCTTTATGTGTGTGTGCGTGTGTGCACTGGACCGTTGCGTGCATGAAATACCCAATAGTAAGTAGGCTAATGTGCGAGTGATCGAGACCAAATTCCCTGTGGTTATTTCAAAAACATCCTTCATCGTAATGTTAGCTTCACGATATTTTACATCCGTTCTTCAAATATGGAATAACAGTTTCATCAAAATTTAATTTATATATTCCTCTATAAAATTAAACAAGAGGTAAATGACTTAATTATAATTGACAGTCTATATAGTATTTCTAGAAATAATATTGTTAGATGGTTTTAACAAATTTATGGAAATTAGTTTTTAAAGTCGGCTAGGATAACAAAGTTATAGCAGAGTTTACCTACTGAGAATTATGAGGTGGAATGAACTTTTGAGTTCCTAATGCCATATAGTAAGTAAAAGCTTCCCTTTTTTGATTAAAAAGGGCCTACATTTTAATTATTTTCTCATTAATTAATTAACTGATGTGTAGATATTCTGTTTGGCTTTGATATTAAATATCACTACGGAGAGAGTAAATACTTTACGGAAGCAGACGCAGAATAGCATGCTCTGTTACTTCCTGAAGGGGAGAAAATTATAACACGTGCCAACCAATTGGTCACACCATGTTATTGATCGTACTTAAAGACGGGTTGTCGCATTTCGCGAAGGTTCTGAAACAAGGAAAAGACATTAATATAAGTTAAGGAAAAATAATGTGGTAAGCCGCATAAGGGTTTCTAGAGATATGTGTGGGGACACTACTATATAAGGGGTTGGGTGAGAACCTCTCACTGACCACTGTTTTACACATCTTGGTTATCCGAGCGGGGCTTTGGGGCGCCAGTGGCACCCACCGGAATCGTTAACAAATAGTTAAATTTCTTTGTTTTTTGTTTTGTTTTAAAGATATATTTGGGAACTTTGTGTAAAAATAAGTGGGAATAATGTGTTTTGATATGTTTATTTGGCAAGTATTTAAATGCTTTGAAACAACCAATTTTTTTATATCAAGTTAAAAAGGTTAGGGATTAGAAAGGAATTGTTTTAGAGGTAATATACCCGCATTTGCGTGAAAATAAAGTGGGTAGTAATTTAGAAAAAACCCATAAAAAGACTTGACTGGGATTCGAACCTCAATCTCCCCGTAATCAGTAGGACAGTTTAACAGCAAAATGAAGCCTTAGACCATTCGTCTACTGAAGCATGTCAGTTTTAAATTGAATACATAACTTAATAAACGACTTCTAGATCTGCAGGTATGGTTCAGAGCTCTCTCTATTTTTTTTTTATTGTTTCAGCACCCTGAGTAAAATATATAGATGGTTGAGAACAAATTATAAATCTCTTTTACAATTTAAAACTTCTATGGATATTATGGGTTTAATGATTTTTATTATTTTTAATACTTTCTCTTGACCCCTCAGAAATAGAAGTATTGTCATCGTCAATTAGATCGAAATCCAGATTTTAATAAATGTCAACGTTTCATGACCCCTGAAATCGTAAAAGTGGTTTTCGCGATGTTGTCTGTCTGTCTGTCCATATGTATGTATCTGTTTCTCGGCTTAGAACTGAAACGATTCTACCGACTGGGCTAAAAATTAGTATCAAGGATTTTTATAGTGTTGACCTGAGATAATTTTGGAATTTTACAACTATACTCAAAATCAAGGGTAGTTTAGTGAAGGGCAAAGAGGTAAAAAAAATCAATTTTATCAAATTACACTTTAACGATTTTGATTATACTTTGTATCCAGGCATTGTTTAACATTACAAACAAACGAAAATTCTAGTTTATTTTGATGGAAATAATTTTAAGTGTAAGTACTTAATATCGGCAGAGGTTCCCAATTTTGGTCATTTCTTCAACTAATTGGGATATGAAATAACTTAAAGTTGTAAAGTTGTAGGTAGTAGTATAAAAAATATGTTATAAGACAATTTTTTATAAAATCAATAGTTTCTGAACTATAAGTAAATATATATATATATATATATATATATGTATATATATATATATATATCTTTTAAAACAAAAATATATTGTTATGCTCTTTTTTATCATTTTTTTGTAACATTGTATATCATTCCTTATATGCTCATTGATGGAGTGTTTTTAAAACCATATATATTATTTAGTTTTACAAAAAATATGAGAAAGTTTTGTGGTATACCGTACAACTTATTCAATAGGTGAGTAAAGTTGAAAAATGTTAGTTGGTATTTTAATTCCAATACTAGGATTATGTATTAATAATATTATTATTATTTATCACCCTGTATTATTACCCGTTCAGGCTAAACTCTTAAGTATTAATTACGCTAATGGATTAGGAATTGGGAACGTTTAATTTATAGGGAGTGAACCCGCATTTGCGTGGAAAACCATTTAGAAAAATCCAACCCCAGTTCACCCGACCGAGCTTCGAACCTCAATCTCTCCGTCCTTGGCAGTCTAGATCAACACAAAGCCAGCACGATAGTCAGCTGCGCCACCGATGCGGGTTCATATTAATATTGATCTAATAATAAATACTATTAATAGCACGTATAGTCTATATTAATTACAGTAGAGATATGATTAACTGCTACTGAAATTTATGATACTCCGACTAATATAAAGAAAAGATTGCTATATCAGAGAATGCTTTGATAGCTTACGTCTGCTCTATCTTTTAAACCATATTTTAAGCTTTGTATGTTGGCTATCTATCTATGTAGTTGTATTAACATAATCATTTAATTATACTAGGTATTTGTTTAGGAGTAGCTTACTCACTCAGTATTTCTTCATGTTGCTGGGACATAGCACGTATATTTGAATTATTTTTATGTAGATAACTCTACTTAATTATTTGCACATGTATATGTATATGTATATGTATATGTATATGTATATGAATTTAAGGTAATAACAGCTTGGCATCATTAAGAGCTAATATTTTTGTATCTTAATTAATGCCATTAGTGTACTAAGGCTTCAGTGGGTGTTGAGGACTATGGAACATGGTTTTGTTACAGAATGGTTCTAACATTATTAATACAAGGGGAATTGAGCACCATTGTGACTTAGGACTGTGGGAATTACTCCTATAGAGCTATTGCTGATGACTGATCCCTTATTTCTATTGATTTGAACCCTCAGTGCCAAGACAAGGTTTAAGAAGGATTTGGCCCCTAAGGGATTTCTTAGCCTTTCGGCTTTTGTATTTCATGTATGGGCTTTAATTCGCCTTAAGTAATTAGTATTGTTGAGGATTATTATAATTGTGACTATGCCGTTCAATTGCCACTTTGTATAAACTTAATTACCAGAGTGTGCCATCTGAATATGGACTTTTAATTTAGTTGGAGGTATCCTTAAACTTCAAAGCATATTGCTAGCACTGAATACATATATTTCTACTACATGCTTATTATGTGTATTAATACAATTTTTTGATACTGTTTGTTACCTTGGGATATTCTTAAGAGCTTTATATTATTACTAAATAACTATTCCTTCTCTTAAAGAATTATTAAGTATACTTTGAATGTTATCACTTTTATAGTTACATCCAGGGGACGCATGCAGCTAATTACATGATTAGTATGTAAAAGAAAATAATCTTAGAGATTGGATATGTATTTACATTATCAATTTAAATTATGTTTTGAATAAAATAATTTAAGTTGACTTTCTCTATATGTATTTCCCTATTTCCTCGCCCAACTTAAGTGTTCCTACACTACATTATGTTAATATGTAATGGAATGACGTTTTGAGATATTGTATTGCGATGCGTTTGTTTTATTGACAACCAGGGAACACGTACTTGCGTTCATGCTAAATCCTGTTCAAGACTAATGCTAAGCGTATGTGTCGGTAAAATTCAAAACCTTATATTATTCAAGGGGTCCTTCCATTCACATGTATTAATTTAAATATAGGATGAAAAATAATACCTGGAACCTGGACACAGGAACTGAGCTAGAAAACTTTGACTTAGTGGTACAATGCTCTAACTCTAGGATACTTAAGTTATTAACTGGCTTTGGGTCATATATAAATTATATTTTAAGGCAGTGCCTGTGATGGGAGTGTGAAATCTGTTTATACTTGGTAACTATTAGAAACATCTTGGCAAATAATTATATATACAAGGAATAGGGTAATTAATACCCAAAATATACCTTTGGATAAAATCGCATGTTATTTGTATTTCATCAGATGTAGATTCCTTTATTTGAACATATTGTACTTGATTAAACTTAATAGTTTTATATCATGCATCGGTGATCGCACGGTTTCAAGATGTCCCGTTAACAATAGATTGGATTTATAGTGACGTTAATATCAGGGATTGAATCTAGGCCGGGTATAATGAGGGTGGATTTTACTGAATGGTTTTACACTCTCCCTACATGAGAACGTGAGTACAATTCCTTTAAATGATACCCTCCTCATTTCTATCCTATTAGTTTGATTAAATATAAATTGCCCCAGCTAGTAGTAAGAAGAATAGAAATCAAACAAACTTTAAAAAAAATTAAATGCTCTACCTTTTGTAATCCAAGCTCTAGAATTAGAGGGATTCAATACAAAATAAAACAAAATTAATGTTACCAAAAATTTAGAAAAAA
>CABFOW010003972.1:1199-11443 GCA_902141385.1 Timema californicum
CCCCTTTCAACTCCAGGTGACTAGAAACACTATTTAAGCCCAGTAATTATGAAGTCATATTGACTATTAAATTGGACGACTTCAGGAGAATTCATGTCCTAGAATATTGTAATAGACGTCGTCAGGATAAGTCCGATCATGGACTTGGACATTTTCAGGATGTTTTCATATTCCCTATTCATTTATTTCATCGATATTATTTTAATAGACTTGAACTATGGCTTGTTCAATTTTGAAATTAAAGTAACATATTTATTGGAATAAACCTGAATAGGCAACTTAAACTATTTGCTAAAATTAATATTGTTTGTAAAACTTAATTATTTAATGAGACACCTAATTTTTTTTTTTTTATAATTTTTTTTTTTTTGCCACCAATCAGGCGCTAGTGTCAGTGAGATCACTGAATATATCGGATTTCCATATTTTTGAACTAATCCTTGCTAGAAGTATTTTATTTGAATTGTCTGAATATAGCTGTTAATGTAAACTCATCTTTTGACAATGTTGTCTCATTTTGAATTGTTTGATAAAGTAATGTAAATTTTTGCTGATGGATGGATTTTGACTTTGAATATTTTCCAAATTATTTAAATTGTGTTTTATCTAGACTACTTTTGTATGTTATATAATTTTTATTAACAAGTAGGGATCTTGTTAACATCCATAGTTGTGTCAACAACATTTAATAGTCCCGCGGGAGTTTGACCTATGGTCGGTAAGCCAAACTCTTGTGTTCCCCGAAATATCCGTATGATATTAAATTTAACTTCCCTTTTTTTTCTTTTTTCTGTATTCATTGTAGCGTAGCAGACAACTTTCGTACCCATTTCAAAGATGCCCATTAGACTCTTTTCTTTTTGTAATCAATAAATATCTGACTAGATATTTATGAAGTAATTTGCTTGGATAGCCGTCAACACTTTAGGTTTTGTCAATATTCACTGTTGTGAAACTGACATTGTGTTGTTGGATCAAGTGGTTGTCTCTTCCAGACTGACCTAGTTGACTTAGGCTGCGGTCACTTTGGATGCACGCTTGCGCAAGTATTAGGTTGCGCAAGCGTGCACAAGTATTAGGTTGCGCAAGCGTGCGCAAGAAGCTTGCACGTGTACGAACTGGTCACATTGGTTGCAACTAGGTGCAAGTAATCACTCCAGCGAGCTGTCAAGATGGAGTCATCGGACGAAAGAAGAATTTGTGTTGGAAAATGGTGTGTTGAAATTTTTAATGATGGATAAGAGCCATTTAGGGAAGAATGGGTTAACGATTATTTTAAGAATAGTGATGATGATGGAGAATATAGCGAGTTCTAAAAACTGAAATTCAGTGTATGTTGGATAATGTAGACGTGATTATGTTATGTGTTAGTTTGTTGATAGAGAAAGCAGTGCAGAAGTGGATAGTTATGTTGCACAAAACCAAACACAGCTCCTTCGAGACTACCGGCCAAATGATGACTTGCGTAGATACAATAGAGCTACTGAAAAGGCAATTAAAATCGGAGATGCTTTTAAACACTACTTCAATACCAAATAACCCAAACATTGTTCAAACTTTCATAGGCTAACTACTAATAATGAAGCATAACTATTCAGTAGGTAATTATATTATTTTGTGATTTTTGTGATAGTTAAAACAATAATAATTAAGTTGAAATAAAGATTTTCGCCATTTTTCAGATTTATCATTACTTGGAATATCCTATATGGTTCCTATCTCCGCCCACAGTTTCTTTATAATGTCTCTGTTGCTATGGTTCTTATAAGAGGCATTTCAGATGGTTTTTTGCTTCAACGCATACTATTAGCATATCCATTTCCGTCGTAAACACAAACACACAAGGAAAAACCTATCACCTCTTGAAAACAAGGTAAATAAAATAACTCTGACGTCGATACAGCAAGCGTGCATGAAGAAACAAATTTATTTGATCCGCGGCAAGCTTGTACAAGCTCGCGCATCCAGTTCGCACTCAGTGTGACCAGCTCGGGCGCGCCACCATGGGTTTAGATGGATTTACTAGAATTTTGTTTCTTCATGCAAGCTTGCACACACTCACGCATACAGTTTACTTGCGCAAGCTTGCATCCAAAGTGACCGCAGCCTAAAGAACATGTTTCATGATTGGAAATATTCGCATGATAGTACTGCGCATTTGATTAATATGATTTTCAACACAACCCCTGATGGATTTTTGAGGCCATGTAAATTATTGTTTAAATTGTTATTTTATATAAATAAAATATTCATATTGTTATAAAATTGTTGCTAATGTCTTTCTTCTTTATAATTTTTTGCCCCAAGGGTGAGGCAGCTTGGAACACTTAATTTCAATTGACTTTGGATTAGTGTAATCATTCTTATTTAGTCACACTATATTCTTAGCCATTTACTCTAATCCATGGTAAAACAAACAAACAACATAACTAAAGTCTCAATTAATGATACTAAAAAAAAGCCTTAAAAACTGTTTCAAGTAACCCTGATTGGCAATGTATCATAAAATAAAGGTAGTCAAAATTTTAATAACATTTTATTTCAAAAAGTCTATTGTTTAATCAAAACAAAATTTGTTGTTAGTATCAACACTAACTTCTACACTTATACACCAGTCATAATATTTTTACTTGGGCCTCTTTAAAAAATGTAGGCCTATAAATGAACAGTAACACAACATTTCCAACTAACCTGAACATTAATGGAGAAGACACCATGCCTGTTGCGGTATACCTCACCCCATTCCCCTCCTGGGTTCAAAATAGTAATGTGGGTTACGTCCACAGCTGTAACAACCTCAGGAAAACCACCTGTCCTCTTGAACCAGTGCATTGCTGCCTCAGTTTCGGCTCGGGTTGAAGGCAGGTTGATGTGCTCTCGCAACTTGCCAGTTATTATCTCCGTAACTGTGTGGATAGCCTCACAAGTGGCACTACTACTAACACCATATCGATCTCGAAATACAAGCTGTAGATAAATACACAGTAAGAAGTTATCATAAAAGAATATTGTGTGCATTATACATGAAAACAACATTTAGGGTCGGGACAGTACGCAAAGAGGGCTTAAATTTACACATTTTCTGTCATATTATGGCAATTTTTGTATTTTGTACCATCCATAAACACAATAATAAAAGCAAATTATAACAAAACCGTTATCTAACCTCACAAATTGACGCGTTTCATACTTTATTACACAATATTGCCAAGCGTTTTTGGATGGCCTCGGTAAGTTTTCTTTTAATTTCTTAAAAGTACTGGATAGAAGATATTTTTACTATATTTATTTTGCTGTCATTTGAAATTTTCTACCCTATTTCTGTGGGCCTATATTTATTTTATTTGCCAGAAAATTTAGGCCTAGGTCTATGCATATTTATTTAAGTAGGCTTCATTTTATAATTATGTCTCAATACCTATTTGTAAATGTAGAATAAAGAAAAACTGTTTCATGACAAATCACACATTTAAACTAGACCCTATACATTTTTACACATAAAATTAGGGCATAGTACCTATCTTACGAGTGTCTAAAAATATATATCACAATAAAATATTATTATAAATACAATTCATAATATAAGGTAAATCATATGGCATATATACATATCCTGTGTGTTATTAATGAGAAGAAATGATGATTGTTAGTACTGT
Source organism: Timema californicum (assembly GCA_902141385.1). NCBI lineage: Eukaryota > Metazoa > Arthropoda > Insecta > Phasmatodea > Timematidae > Timema > Timema californicum. The sequence continues at coordinate 4,856 of CABFOW010003972.1, forward strand.
ATTAAAAAAGACAAACTGGGCCTATCCACTATTTCTGCAATGAATATATTCTTAGAAAACATCTTGTTCCGGCATGGTTTGATAAAGAATGCCTGGGAGAGTTTATAATAGTAAACAGTGGTTTAACTAGTGTCTAAAAATGCTTTTTGTGACTATTTCACCCATTGAAATACTATGTTATTGGTTATAAAGTTTTATTAGGTATAATTTATATGTTACATAGACTTGTTACAAGTTTCCCTTTTCAACAGTTTTGAAATGTCTAAAATTCTGTAGAGCTATTGTACTGTTTGAAATAAAATCAATTTTAATTGTAGAGTAACATAATATAAAGGTAGACAGTACAAAAATAATGTTAGTCAACATATTTTCAAGATGAATCCTACACAATGTCTAGGCCTAGTTGTGAACATAAAAATATTTATCAATTTAGCTGTCTATTCAAAATATTGTTTAAAACCTACCTGCAAATTGCCAGTAGCATAAAATCTTAGGGTAAGCAGTAATTTTGTCATTGGTGACACCAGGAGCCCACGTTTATCAAGTATTTCCAGGTGGTGTACAAGTGGGTACAAAACTTCACATACAGTTTCCTTTGAAAAATGAAATATTAGCTTAAATTCATATTAAAAGGGTCCGGAGCATTCCTAAAATATCTCTTGGGAAGACGAAGACGAGCTCGATGTTCATCTTCAATTTCATCAATTCTATCTATGATGTCTAAAATGTTGTCGACATCAGCCGCCAACTCTACCACACAGTCTTCCAAGTTTGAACGAAGTAAACAACACTTTCTACACAGTTAGCTTCACTTCGGGCACATTTTGCTTCTATAAACTGTTGATACGCATAAAATACTAATCTACGCATATATTAATAGAATTATGGACGTTTCTTTTTAAGAAGAATTGGTTATTATAAATATTATTTTAGTTTTCAATAATAATTTAATTTATTTGATCAACTCAAAGATGATAGCAGAAGCCAATATTCCACCATGTTGAATAGCTGGCAGGCCGGGGAATGAGGTTGGACCGTCATTCGTAGCAAACAGACATCCTCGTAACAAAAGACACCCTGCCCTTACCTAGCAAGCGTTTATAGGGTCCATTTTTGTGATTTGAATCAAGGTGTGGACTGTTTACTCCCGGGGGACTGCCCGGGGACATCTATAGGAACGGCTCTAAGAAACCTGGCCTTGAAATATTGTTGCAGGTTTGGTTCTATGTACATCTATGAACAAACATTTCCACTCATGAACTTGGTTCTGTTCTCACTGATAAGAATCTAAAAAACCTAATTTTTCTTGCTGCTTCCAAAACAAATCCAAATATTAATGAACTCATTAACGTTAAAGAGATCCAGAAACCTCACTGAAAGCTGAAATATTTATTTTTTATTATTAAAAATTGTTGTGATTTCTACTAGTATTTAGTTGTCTTATTATTGCTATTTTTATTAACTATCAATATTAGAACTACAGTAGCCCCATGGCTTCTTTGGTGCTGACTGACAACTCACGGCTGACTTCTGACAGTCAACATTTAGGTATATACCTAATTTTTGACTGTCAAAAGTGACAGCTGCTAAACACATGTTTTTGCAGATCATTTGGTTCGGCGTAGGGATACATAATTTGGTCTGGTAGCTTTTTAAAGCTGTCAGTCAGCACCAAAGAAGCCATGGGGCTACTGTAGTCACAGAATTACAGTGTTTGAATGGGGTACAATAGCTGTGGATTATTTTTGGAATGAAAATTCTTGAAACATGCAATTTTCAACTAAAGTTAAATATCTTATATAGGCTTTTGCTTTTTATTTCTGATGTATTATCTGAGAAACACATACAACCCAAACTCCTAATACAATTAGCAATCAATTATATAAGTTATATTACAATATTATATTATCAATTTTTAAATGGGCTTCATTTATTGTTGGCTATATTTTTCTAAAGGTGTTGTGGGTACTGAGGTAAAGTTAGGTTTGAGGTTTTGGGGTGGAGTGGCACGCCAAGGATTCTTAGAGCAAATAGTGGCACACCAGGAAAAAGGGTTGGCCACCCCTGAATAGGATATTTTCTCTGACCTATATACTTGCTAATTTCCATGAAGTTTTCAGAATTCTAAGTATAATGCTATGTTTTGTGTGCGTGAGTGCATATATGAGTGTGTGCGTGTGTATTAAAAAATTATTAGTTGTTTGTTAATGTTTTCATTATATTTGGGCATTAGGCTCAACAAATTTCATGTATGGCCCCCGGCAAATTCCATATACAGCCATCATCCTGGGAAAGGTTGGACATGCCTGGACTAAGGCATTATTCTTGCAACTGGATTGACTGCTAAATAGAGGAAAAGCAGGGTATGAACCACGTTTGTGTATACTGAGTGTTGCTTTTACTAAATGAATTCCCATTCTTCTTTCATCCGAGTGCAGGTAGATATTCTCTAAATTATACCTTCCTCATCCTGACAGCCTTAGCATGAAATACACACACACACACACACACACACACACACGCACACACACACACACACACACACACACGCACGCACACACACACACACACACATATAAACTAAAGGATTTGTTAAGCCCGATAGAAAATAATCTTTATTAACAATTAGTACCAACATGAAAGCTATTAGTTATTGTTTTGTAAAACGTTCTAAGGGTCGATCAAAACAAAGAAACTGTAAAATCTAAGAATGTATTGTATAATTGTAATATAAGAATGTATAGTATAACCACCCTTAATTCACCCTACCTTACTGTATTCAGAACGTAATCTCCACTCAATTATAAGGGAGTGTAATACAATGGAGAGGCACAATGCTCAATTTGTCCCTACTGTTGGGAACCGAACTAGTATTTTTAATGGTTTAAAATCAAATACAATATAATAGACAATTCATTGAGTGAAAGTGCCTTTGTAAATCGTCTACCCATTGTTAGCCGACCCTGATAGTAGCCCAGTCAGTTGTGGGAACATCGATCCTCAAAGACTTAATATAACGGTAATAGTTTAGTATGTTACAATAAAGTAACCCCACCCTACCTCATGTTAAGCTACAAGCATAAATTCTCTTTCGATTCATACTACCCACTCTGAGGAACGTCGACATTAACTTATATCTCCTAGAATAGAACTCTTCGCTATTCTAGTTCCATGTAGTTTCAAGCTATATACAAACATTGTAATTTACAATCACCTACCTTCAATATAAACTGTTCATGTACTTACCCTCTGAATCTTCTGGTTAACACAGCCTTCAAGCCTGGCCTAACTTCAAAAGTCCTAATTCGGCGAGTGGGGCAAATCTGCTCTGGTGCCTCAACAGCTGATGTTCCAGTCGGCCTACTCACGAGTATCTAATGGGTGACTACCGAAACACCTTTCGAGAAGTGGGCGCAGACTTTCCTACCCTTTGGCGGAGAGTGGAACCAACCACCAAATCATCGCTTTTCCACTAGCATCATCAGCGTCTACAGTTTAAAAGATCACTAGCAACAAACCTGGGGTGATCTTGAAGGAGACGCGATGGCCAATCAGAGGGCGGGAAGAGAAACGGCCTACGTGACCTAGTGAGGGCAGCTGTACACCAACGTAACATCACCGGCTAGTTTCTACTCCTCCCACTATTGTTTCCCTTTTTAACAAGACGCTATAAGTATGGTGGCACACAAGAGAACGTTGACTATTCGATTCAACACCATCAAGGATGAATGACGACTATTAGATCCAGCACCAACGAAGGTGGACGACGACTATTAGCTTCGGCACCGAGGGTGAACAAATATTATTCTATTCGACACCATTGAAGATGGACAACTACTATTTGTTTTGGCACCATCACAGATGGACTTTTGATATGTGTATGGACTGTACCAGGAAAGTTGTAAAACTATGTAAATCTTCGTTATTCTAATTTAAATATTGAAACTTAGGTTAGTTATTTAAATTAGGACTCTACATTTTTTACGTCAGAGATTAACTTGTAATTTTTGGTTGAAATATGAGTATTGCTATATAGATCTTTTTTCTTTCAAAATCTTTTATGTTTGTGTCACCCATCAGGCGCTTGCTTCTTTAATTCACTTGTAAATATTTAATTATTTCTGTTTGTGCACAAATAAGTTTTGATGAGGTGCATTTAAATTTAATTTAAAATCATTTAAATTCATTATTTTGTTTGCTAATATATTTATGTAATGTAAATTTTTCTGTTTGCCTTAAATTTAACTTTAAATTTTGCAAGGTCTTTTATTATGAATATTAATTTTGTAACTTGTTGGTTGTCATTTATGCTGTGACTTTCTAAAAGACTTTGATGTGGTTGCTTATAGTAGTCCCACGAGAGATTCGACTTATGGTCTGAGGCCGAACTCTCACGTTTGTTTGAAATGTAGTGTTTGTTGTGACATAACCGTTTCAGTTAATATATGTCTATTTTTGTCTTTTGAAGCACAGATACTTTCTTAAAAATAGGAGCTCATAAAGCTATTCATTGTTCATAATTATGTAAAATTATGCTTATTTGTTTTCCATTACTACTTAAAGTAAACATAGTCTATTCGACTCTGCCTGTTTTTCTATTGTTTCTCGTTGAAACTCTCTATTGTGCAATGTTTTCCAACTACAGCTACAAGATGACCCTTAAGGCCACCTGAATTATTGTTGTCATAATTTTCAATAAACTATTATTATCACTTTTGAACTCTTGCTATTACTGCTTTCTATTATTATGTATGTTAGCTTACTCCCTCCCTTCCTTGTGGTATTTTTGGTGGCCTATTACTATAAGGTAACAGAGAGGATGTAACATCAAGAACACACTCTTGGATGAGAAAAACGACTGACAATCAGCTATTCATTTGATTTAATTCTCATTCAAAAGAATAAAACATACCACTAATTAAAAAATTAATATAATTGTGAATAAAAATAATCTGTCATTCTGTCACATAAAAGAAGTATAATCATTACTGTATAGCCTACATGAAAGCCATGCTGATGTACCAGTAGACTAAAGAGAGCTAGTGAATGGCTGAAATAAGAATTAAATTTAGTCTAAAAATAAAAAAAAATAAAAATATAATCACAGTGTACGAAATAAATAAACAAAATTAATCATAAAAAGTACAGACCCTCAATGAATCAAAAAAGTCATCCCAAATGAACAAGAATGGAAATTGATTTAGTTATTTTTTACCAGAATAAACCATAGCCCTAATTAAACCATTAATATAATCATCCCTTTCCATGAAATGAATTAATGGATATATAAAACCTACGCTTGAAACCCCCAGCCCTAAATCTCCCCAAAAGAAATAATACAGTGGGTAACAAGATTAAAATGTATTATATATAAACAAGAAACAATAAACAGGTACAAAAATCATAAAGAGATATAAGTAAAAGGGGTGGCCTTCTGCCCTAGTTAAGGTTAACGCTAAAACTCATTTATTTATAAAGTAACATATATGTGATGCTAATACTTGCATAAAAAAGGCAAAAAATGAATAGAGCAATTAAAGATCCGGAGTAACAATTTCCCTAATGAAAGACTTGGCACATAATTCATTAACTTGTCACGTTAACATCGACAATTATATCTGCCCCAATGGGCCTACAAAAGCTAAATTATAATTATATAAGAGGCAAAAAAAAAACCTTGAAACAAAATAATTAAATATAACAATATACAATCAACGTCACCTCATGACGCGACCAGAACAAACTAATGTTATTTTGTTTAAGTAGATAAAGTGATGTCAAGTCAATCAAACAATTAACTAACACTAGGGTAAAAACAGACCCACATTATGTGACAAAATAATATAAAGAATACGAGAACATAATGTGACCTCACTAAAGATTAATTAAATTACAAGAGACTATAGCCTGATTTTGGTTGGAAGAACAGTAGAGGAAATACAAACATATTTTTTTGTGGCCAACATTCATAGCATGTTAGTATATTATTTGGGTTATTTTATAGCTATTGAACTATACCAACAAATAGTTGCATCAAGAAAAATCTAGACCCTTGTGGCGCTGCGATAAATAAAAACTAGGGTATTACTAGTGGTCTGAATACTAAATAGACCTTTAAGCCGCCAAACAACACCATCTGAAGGTGACCAAACAAAACAAACAAGATAGGAAGAATCCATTCAACAAGTTTAAACAAGCCACATAGTGGCGAACTAACCAATTAAATTTAAATTTCTGACAATATGTCAACAAAGGTGTAAAACCCAAAATGAATTTACTCATAATTAGCCTCATGATTATGTTCAAAAGAAAGATTTAAGCCCAAAGCAAAAATTTTAACAAACATATTATTTAAGTCCCAAAAAGCTAATTTTGAAAAAGATTTAGAGTATTTTAGGCTGAAAGAGAATTTAGACAAATATACAGATTAAATCAGCTTCAGATAGTACCGCTTACCTATGCTGAAATAGGTGGTATAATGAGTGCCCAAATAGGTTAAACATGCCAAAATATAGCCCAACAATACAATCATGTGATCTCAAAGGTGGATAAAAAGGATGGCTAGAGGAAGGCGTGAGGGGGGAAGGG